>MJUT01060760.1:159455-170926 GCA_002080005.1 Gigantidas platifrons
TAAATAAAAAAATTACCTCCCTTTGACCAATGTCAAATAACTTTTTATACAAGTATTTATCACTGTTGTGGTAGCATTTAAAGATACTGTCTATATATTTTATTTTGAAATACATTTAAAATACTGCCAAGACACAGATGTATATCGATAAATCGACAATTTACTTAAAAGAAAAAAACATTTCACATAAATTAACGGACTATTTTATCCAAGAGGTGAGAATATTGTTTCTGTGAGCTAGCACTAAATATTAAGCAACATATGTTGGTCTGGTACAAAACAATCATTGACCATCATATCTGAAAAAATAAACTTGTTCTCGCAATGATATAGCTGAAAATTTTCTCTTCTTGTGTTTAAGAAATAAATCATGGAAGCCAAAATGTGTTGGGAGTTTTAACATGGATTGGCAGATATTAGTATTTTATATTTACGTTTGCGGAAAATGTTGCACACAATTTATGCTGCCAATGGAAAAGTCAGTCACTTTCACCGGCGCATGTGCTAATGAGATTATACCGAATGGATAACTCGCTCGTTTGCTAACAAAGCTAAAGAAGGAGGTCATGTTAGAATATACAATAATCTCTTGCTCACTTACATACAGTTAGATTAAGATATATTGTATTATTTTGTTTTCTTTGCAACATAATTCACCCCGAAGGTCAAGAATTTTGTAGAGCATTGCTTAAAGTTATAATGTTTTATTAAAAATAGACACATGCAAATATATAAATAAATTTCCCAAATTTTTCACTGAAAGGGGGTAATAAGGGGATGCAATTTGGGTCCTAACTACCTCTAATTCTTGATATTTTTTATTTATAGTTGTCGATGAGTCTTAAAGGAGGGCTCGGAATTTCCTTGATTAACAGATTTCCTGAAGAACTGGTGTATATTTCACTGTGTAATATCACAATGGATTATATTTCTACTCCAGAGAAAGTAAACTTTGACATCAGTGTGTCAAACATACAGGTAGGTTATAAAAATCTCTGTGGTTTTCTTTGGTATCATCAAACCATGCAATCTAGTGCACCACTAAAGGCATATACAGTCAAACCTGCCGTAACGGTCACCTTTATATAATGGTCACCTGCTCATAACGGTCACTTTCGTGCTCTCCCGGTGCATTTTACTATATATTTTAATTTGATATAACGGTCACCTGTTCAATGCGGTCAGCGGTCACCATTTATAAGTAATTTTCAGTGTAAAACCCTATGTATAACGGTCAATTTTATTTTAAAAATAATACCGGAAGTGATTTCGGAAGATCAGTATTTTTCTCAAATGTACCAAAAATCCTGAGGTGTTACAGAATATATTGACTAATTTAATTAATTAAATAAACAAGCACATTTTGTTTTGTGAATCGTAAATGACATAAAGGACAGTTTATCCCCGGGAGGTATTGGGGATTTTTATTCATTACGACGAGAGTAGAAATTCACCCACCAAAAATATTTTGTATCTAGTGCATCATGTCAAAATCATCAACATCCGTAAATAGGAAAGCTTTGAAATTTGACAACAAAGTGAAAGCGATAAATCATTGTGATGTGGGGAAAAGTTGTCGGACTGTGGGCGAGGAGATGGGTGTTGATGAACATTCTTTAAAGAAAATGCGAGATTCTTTACGATTTTGAAAACAACGTTCCCAGTTCAACCTCGTGTTACTGGAAATTTACGATTTTGAAAAACAATGCTTCCAGTTTAGTATACTTTTGTTTATTAAATATCTTTATTTATTTATTTGTATGTTTTATTCAAATCATATCATATTGAGATAATTTCATCAACAATAAATGTAAACCAGAGTAAAATTACGACAGGAACAAAATAACCAGTAAAACATTATTAAAAACATAAGATGTAATGAAAAATGTTTATTTACAACTAACGTGCAATATTTTGTCAAAAAATCAAAACCTTTCACATAAAGGTCACCTGTATATAGCGGTCATTTTGTCAATCTCCCCCAGGTGACCACTATAGACAGGTTTGACTGTATACATGTAACAAGATAAGTTATAGTAACTGTCCAAACCATGAATTCAGATATAAACGAACATCTCTTCATCTATGAAAATTGATACCATCAAAAATAAATGAAACCACAGTATTGAAGACAAAGAAATGATAATATTTCAATATGAAATAATTTATATGACATTTCACATACAATGTTGTGACTTCAAAATATCACAACTTCAGCTAATTGGAAATATACCCTTTCCTGATATGCAGGTTTACACAAGGGTATTTAAGAATCTGTTCATTCCTCTGTCTGTCATGCTTCTAAGTAATCTATACTAAGAAACTATCTGAAGCTAAAGACATGTCTCGTTTAAGAGGATTTCAAAGCAATTCAACATTAAAAAAGTTAAAGCAATTTTTGTGATTTGGAATTTGTCTTTAATATTTTTTGGTCATTCTAGTTTATCACATGTTCTGCTACCTCTCTCTTTATAAAGAGGGAAACTTCAATCCTTTTTAGGTAAGTTTTTTTTTTATTGAAATAATGCTGATTTGAACTGAATATTTAAAAAAAAAATCTTGCTTGCATTTGACTCTTGAATGAAACAGAAATCTATAATTCAAATAACTGTTATCACACTTATCTGAATTCGATCCCATTTAATTTAAAAGACTTAATATGTGGATTTCAATGAGCTTGGCTGCTGTCTTTCTGATGCTATTATTACATTCTTGTCAGTCAAATAAGTGGCAGTAGAAATATCTATCACATGAATGTTTGGAAATGTTATGAACATACTTGAAATCTCTTGCTTTGCAAAAAACTTATATGAATTCTGGAGCTCAAATAAATGTGTTTCAGGATCATTTCTGCATGATAACTTTAGTTCTGTATATTGGATCTTTACCAAACTTGGCCACATGATTCCCCTGTGGTAGGGGAAAAACCCTATTTATATAGATGGGTGTATTTTGTGATGCACACATTTCTTGTTTACAAATTATCATCAAGTATAAAAACACCTGTTCACAACCCTCAATCCATAACCACTATTAAAACATTTGTATACAACATTTGATCTTCATTTACAGAACTGTCAGTCCATCAATAAAAACTATTAAATTTTACAGGTTGATAATCAACTTCTGGATGCACAGAAACCGGTGATGTTGTTCGACACTCGCACGTCTAAAAAGGATGTCCCAGACAATACTCCAGCTCTTCATATAGTAGCTCATAAAATTCCTAGTACCAAGTGGAATGCTGACATATACAAGGTGATTAATTAGAGCTAAGTTCATAAAAATAACTTCTTTCAATTACTGTATATTTAAATGAATTAAAGAGGAGAAAAGGCCCCATTACTGCAATTAGTCTTTCATTAAGTAAGATATAGATAAACATGTAAATAGATTGACCTGTTTGTATTCTGACAAATTTATCTTAATGCAAATTGTTCATATGATTTTGAGCAGAAAATATATGTAACAAATTTCAAACGTAAACACAGTTATGACATTTATCATGTTCCTTTAAATCAAAATTATTTCTTCTAAACAAAAATTATTAAATAAAAGATTTTTTTAACAATTTTTAATAGTTTATGTAATATAGAAGACCTCATAAGTTTATAACTTGTGTCTGATCCTTTGTCTGTATTTGTTTGACAATAAAATATGTATTTTTGCAGCATTTAATAATATCAATGAAAAAATTGAACATACACATTGAAGAGAGACTACTGTGGAAGTTGTTCCAGTTTGGAGGGTTTGGACAGACAGATGTGATAGATGAAAACCTTGATGAAACAGACTATGATACACGACAGTAAGTCTCTAGTATTACTTTGTCATTCAAAGATGTTATACTTTTATGTTTGTACAAATTACAATTGTTCATTGTGTTAATGTAAGAATTTATGTTTGGGTAAATTGGCCATAAGAATTATGTTTAGGTAAATGGGCCATAAGAATTTATGTTTAGGTAAATTGGTCATAATACCTTACATTGGGTACATTGGCCTGTTAGTTATTGAAAGTCTTTTCAAAGGAAAACTAGATATTCCAGTACACAAAAAAAAAAAGTCATGACTTGAAAAAAAATATTATATATGAAGACTCTTGGTTTATGATTATTTGTACAATAATAACCCCAGCAAAGCTATTGTAAATGCGGCCTCTAATATCACATACAGGCCGCTAACAGAGGCAGCTGTACTTTAATAATTTGACCCATTTTTGTGACAAGGTTGATATCGTTTACCTAATGCATTTCTCTGACGTATTGTTCGAACAGTAGATTATTTTTAAGAACTACAGTTTATTCTTTTGTTCTTGAATATATGAACTTTAACCTTTTACTGTTTTAGGTTTTAAAAACACGTTTTACTTATTTTTGGACTTTCGTGTCTCGAACCACTACTGGGCTTTTCAAAGTCTATTTTGACTTTCAAAACTTCCATCTAACCACTCGGCTACGGTGACCACACTACTATACGCTATAATTAGTATATTTGACTCTTAATAGTAAGCTTTGTAAAAAAAATATCAACAATTTGTTTAAAAAAGCAATATGCAAGACATGATACAAGTATTTCAGATCTGGCATAATTTATGTTCAGAACTGACGAGTATGTCAACTTTTAAAAATGTATTCTGGCAATACAAAAACAACTAACGAACCGACCGCAAGTAATAACAAATCAGACAGACCACAGGTGAAGATTTGGGACACTTGAAAGTCCTTGAAATATCTAAATATAAACGATTCTTTTCACTTGAAAGACCTTGAAATATCTAAATATAAACGAGAATCGAAACGACGTTGATCGATAAAAATTTGTCGTTTTATTTTTGTTAATTGTTGTCTTATTTGGCTTTCTAAACATTAAAAGTGTAAAAATATATGCCATACCATATATTTTTTCAACAACACTATTATTGTACAAGTTAGATACATTATTATTGAAACAAAAGAATTTGCCCGTATTGGATATAACAGGTTTCTTTTTCCGCATTCGTACTCAGGTGACAGCCTTAGTGCTACGAACCTCGGCCTTCACCTGAGTACTCGTGCGGAAAAAGAAACCCATTATATCCAATACGGGCCACTTCTTTTGTTTCAATAGTACTGTATCCTATACATGTATTTAGCATATCATTCTACAATATTTCAGTTGTATTGTGGTGGTTGGAGAAAACCAGAGTTTTGGAGAAAATCATCAACATGCCAAAAGTACCTGACAAACTTTATCAGAGAATGTTATATATTGAGTGCACATCACCACATTAATGGTGATTGGGACTGATTACATAGATAGATGTATCTACATGCATGTCATATTACTCTAAATGAAGGATTGGGGCATGCCTTTGTGATCATTGGCTCGCATTTACATTTCCCACTTGTTTTCATTCTAGAGCTATAGCTGCAGTGACATCAGTGAAGGCCAAACGTTACTATTTTGGGACTATAAAGATCAACACAAGTCGTGTGACACTTAGTATGTGTACAAGTAAACTGACACCAGAACTCAGGTCTATAAGAACATCTGTAACATCAGGTATACTGGCCAGCTTTGAAGATGCTAAAGTGGATTTAGGTAAGATTTGCTTTGTACAGTGAAACTTGTCTAAACCGAAATTTGAATAAACAGGAATTTTATTTTAACCAAACATTAAATGAAGTCCCAGTAAAGGAAACCTGTGTTTAAATAACCTGTATAAACCGAATAACTGTCTAATCCGAATAAAAAAAATTAGTCCCAAGGAGGTTTAGGTTTAGACAAGTTTCACTCTATATAGGTCACAAAGTCAAAGGTCAAGGGCAAATAAAATTAATTTACTGTTATTTGCAGTAATTACGTGGTTTTTGAATTATATGAGCTGATTTTTTTGAAGATTTTGAAAGTATTTTCTTTTAGGGTATTGAAGGATTTAAAACTTTCAGAATTTAG
Source organism: Gigantidas platifrons (assembly GCA_002080005.1). Taxonomy (NCBI): domain Eukaryota; kingdom Metazoa; phylum Mollusca; class Bivalvia; order Mytilida; family Modiolidae; genus Gigantidas; species Gigantidas platifrons. The sequence continues at coordinate 165,392 of MJUT01060760.1, forward strand.
AAACTTTTAAGTCATAGATACATATCATTTTCAACTATATGACACTCTTGGTCTTTGACCTTAATAATAAGTAAAATTGTAAGCCAGTATATTGTGACATTACAATGAAGGCTCAGCTTTTGGACTATCCATGTTTATTTTTTCGTAATTTCTGTGAAAATATATCGTCTTTTCGGTGGAAGAGAATCTGCAGGTTTTTTTTTATTGTTTGTTTACATATACATGCACTTGGCTGAAGTAGATGTCATTCATGTCGTTTATGAATAATCTATTTATAGAATTCTTTTTTTTTCTGTATTTACTGAATACATATTATTTTGTACCGGTATGTAATATCCTATGTTTTCTTTGTCTTGTAGAATCTTTTGTAAGACATCACCCGTTTGAAACATCAGCATTCCTGACCAGAGAAATTATCCAGCATTTTACTGAAGTAAGTCATCATTGTAACATAAATACACATTTTTCCTTTGATGTTTTTATGCAGTAATCAACTTAAAAATAGTGAACTTTTACAAACCATGGTCTAACATGAAGATCTTGATGTTATTCCATGATTTTGACGTCAGATCTTGATGTTATTCCATGATTTTGACGTCATCATGTAATTTCTGTTACAAAACATATATACCATGGATCTTACTCATGAACTTATTTAAACCAACTCATCCTTCGGATTCGTTGGTTTAAATAAGTTAATTTGTAAGATCCACGGTATATATAATACTTATATCAGAACTACTCATTATATTATTTACTTATATATACATTATTTTTGTACTTATATACTTATTAAGTTATTGTGGATTCATTTTTCTCCCATTATTACATCGTTTTAACCCCGCTGAACCATTGGTGGAAAAATCTGTAATCCTCTAGAGGATTAAAATGTCTTGTGCCTTTCCCGCATTAATTTCAAATGCATTAAAATAAAGTTTGTGTTAAATAATGGGAGAAACAAATTCTCCTTCAGTTGCCCATATGGGTTACGATATTTCTCCACTCTCGAGAGTTAAATTAAAAATTTTAACCACTCGCTTGACGGCTTGTGGTTAGAATTTTAGATTTAACTCTCTTGATTGGAGAAATATCGTAACCCACGGGCAACTGAAGGAGAATTTATATTTATTCCTGGTACACCAATTTTCATGGATAGTATCAAACCATGAAATTATGAATTCAACAAATACTATATATATATATATGTACTGACTATTGCAGGAAACTAAATCTATAAATGGTGCTCAAATAATTCTTCTTCAATTTGTGCTGATGCCACGTTTAATATGACCAATACTGACTAACCTTAATTAGTTGTAGATAGTATGCTTTGATGTATGATACATGACCCTTTCTTTTCGATACTTGATTTTAATAAAATAAATGATTTTTATCTTTTTGTTTCAGGGATTAAAAAGTCAGGCAGCTAAGTTGTTAGGTTCTGTGGACTTTTTAGGGAATCCTCTTGGTTTGTTTAATGACGTAACAGAAGGTATATCTGGATTGATAAAAGACGGCAATGTTGGTGGATTGTTAAAGAATGTGACGCATGGAGTATCCAATTCTGCTGCGAAGGTAAGGACAAAATGTATTAGGATTTAAAAAACATGAAAATATTGACTGGATTGTTGTGACATGGGTTATCAAATTCAATACGAAAGATTAATAATTTGGTTTAAAAAACATGTAAATATTGACTGGATTGTTGTGACACATAGGATATCAAATTCTGTACAAAAGGACAATAATCCTCAATAATTGGGTTTATAAAGGATGTAAATATTGGTGGATTGTTTTGATACACAGAATATCAAATTCTGTATGAAAGGACAATAATTGGGTTTCTAAAGGATGGAAATATTGGTAGATTGTTTTGACACACAGGATATAAAATATGTGCGAAAGATCAATAATTTGGTTTATAAACGATGGAAATATTGGTGGATTGTGGTGACACACAGGATATCAAATTATGTACGAAAGGTCAATAATCAGGCTTATAAAGGATGTAAATATTGGTGGATTATTCAAGACTGGAACACATTTTTTATCTGTCATCAATTATCTCTCCATGATTATTTCACGGTAAACAATCAATATAGTGTTACTGAGCTCATACTTTTCCAATTTTAGCGCAAAACAGCTATTCGACCAATAAACCTCAGTCCTCACGTCGAGCATCAGTCCACAGACCCCAAACCAGTAAAACTTTGTTTGGACCGATAATTTTTATTTAGAACTCTATGAAAATTAATTCAAGCCCATAAAATATGGTAGTTAATTGAATTGCAAATTATCAAAGGTAACGCTTGCTAAAAATGGTGAGGAACAATCCTAATGTCAATGTTTTATTCTTGAAATATAACCAATCATATTTGATGTAAATTTCAGTTCACTGGTTCCTTGTCTGACAGTCTTGGTATTCTGAACTTTGATGATCATCACAATGAGAGAAGGGAAGAGTTGAAGATTTCTGGAACCACTAGTCGAGGCGGGCATCTCCTGGCAGGGATAAAGGGTCTAGGCTATGGTTTGAAGGGAGGATTATTTAGTATACCAAAACAGTTTTATGAAGGGGCAAGAGAAGAAGGTATAGGGGTAAGTTATGTTGTAGTTTGGTCTAGGAGTAAGTTATTGCATATTTGTCTAAGTTGCACATTCAGAATTCTCAAAAATTATTGGCCCTACCCTCCAAAAAACGCAAAGGTCTAACAACTTCATCAGTAGTGGCAGTTTGGTTTAATATTTCTTTGTGGCTGTGTATATTTTTGTGGCTGTTTGGTATTCCCACTGGTTATTGCTGTAAACATACTATCACTGTAGAGCTCGGAATAGTTGCAATTTGATATGGAACCAGTTTAATAAATAAAAATCCTGTCAGCCTTGGCTACATGGCCTATTGACTTCCAAGCAGGGGTAAAACAACTCAAGGAGAAAGAAGAATGAAAAATTAAACAAAAAAGTGACCTGAATTGACATTCTTTGTTAAATGCAATGCTAATGTTTTCAGACACCTGCTCAGTGGCAAGTTTTCATTCAGCAAATCATTTGAAATTTATGCACAAGGTCAGGGGCCATAAAAGGAGGGCCACGCTTGATTTCAGACTTAACCACTTTGACTTTCCATACGACTGCAAAAAAGCAAAACAATTAGTGTCATATTATTTTATGCTGACGCCATTGTCCGTCTGCAGACAAGAATGATTTTGATAATTTAAGTTTAGTTGACAGATCTTTCCGAATTTTGAACACAATGATCTTTAGCTCTGAATAAAGATTTAGAAATTTACTGTGTCAACAAAATATTGTGTCTACTCATGTTTTTAATATACACTTGTTGAACTTTCCCTTGTTGGGATGTTAAGGTTGTATGATTGCCGAAAAATATCTGTTTATTTGAGCTGGAAGCTGAAGTATCAATATCCAATGGACACATTCTTCCTTTTTTTATACAAATAAATGATAGATATTTAACTTCAAATCTTGTTTATTATAGGGTGCCATTATGGGTACTATGAAGGGAGCTGTAGGAATGGTACCCAAATTTGCCACAGGAGTCCTTGACTTGGCATCAGGGGCTGCCAATGCAATAAAGGATACCAGTCAAAATAGACCATGTCCTCCCAAAGTTAGAGAGACCCGGTGTTGTCATGGTCCAGGAGGACTTTTACCTTCATATTCTAAACGACAGGCAGAACATCAGAGAGTTCTACACAAACTGATGAAAAATAAACACCACGACATGTATGTCACTGTTATAACATATTTATAAATATATTTGTATAATAAACATTTAACATAAATAAAAACATAGATATCAAATTTAATGCGCACAACTCGTTTCTGGAATAACCTTCATCAGGTACGCTCAATATCTAAAGGCTGGAAAGTCAAATAATTTAAAGTTTCGGGAGTAATAAAACCATAGGGCCTATTAAACAGGTTAGCCAAAATCGGCTAAGGTCACCTGTGTCTGAGGGAGGAGAACCTTAGTTTTATTAATAATTACATTATTTAGGAACTGTAAAATAGTATAAATTTATCATTGGATCATATTTTAATTAATTATCAGTAATAATAAGATGATAAAATAAAACATTGCAATTGAAAAAGGAACCCTGATTATATGGTATTTGGCTTTATATCTACCATCACTAAAGTAGTGGGTTTATTCCTGTCCCTAGTTATGTATATTTGATGCAACTTAATATGATGAAAGTTTATCAGTGACTTGCAGGGGCCGTTGTGATCGTATGGTAGTTGGATTTACAACTACCTATGCAATCAGTGCCTATTACCACTGAAGTTGTGAGGCACTCTGGTGTCCTCCACCAATAAAACTGACTGCCGTGATATAACTGAAATATTATTGAAAGTGGTGTTAAACACCACAACCCTAATCCCCCCTCAGTGACTTACAGCAGGTCAGTGGTTTTCTCTCCATTACTAAAACTGGATGCCACAATTTAACTGAAATATTGCTGAAAGTTGCATTAAACACAAATAACACCTAGCCATACAATTGAAATTCTCAATGATTTATACTTCTTACTAACTTGCCTTTTATCTTTATAACAGCTTTATAGCAATGGAACGATTAAGAGCTAGCGACAAAGATGGACTATTAGCCTTGATCACTAATAGACAGGTGTATTTCCTTCGACCTGGCTCGGCAACTGAAGATAACATTATATTCCAAGTACCATACCGAGGACTGAAACACTGCCATACAGTCAAGTCAAGTAAGTAGAAAGAACAAATTATTATACCCCCCGCAAACAAAGTTTGGGGGGGGTATAGGTTTCACCCTGTCTGTCTGTCCGCATAGAGGGTACATGGTTTGTCCGCACAACTCCTCCTACAATTTTTCTGCTAGGAAGTTTTTATTTTGCAGATCATTTGTATATATATCAAAGATGTGCATGTGATAAGGATTTAGATTTTTGTGGATTTTTACCAAAAATATAGATTGTTGAACTTAGTCATTTTTTTGTGAATTTGGCAAAAAGGGTACATGGTTTGTCTGTGCAACTCCTCCTACAGTTTGTAAGTTAGGAAGTTTTTGTCCCCCGACGCTTCGTCGAAGGGGACTATAGAAATGGGTATCGTCCGTCTGTCCGTCCGTCCGTGTGCTTTTTGGTTTCCAGATGATAACTTGTGAATGAAAAGTCAGATTGAAGCTAGGTTTGGTATGTAAGTGTATCTTATGAATATCTAGGTCAAGTTCGATAATGACAATTTTTCGACTATTTTTACTAGAGTTGTGCCCCTTTTTATACCTCAAAATTGCTAAATATTTGGTTTTCAGATGATAACTTGGGAACAAATAGTCAGATTGAAACTAGGTTTGGTATGTAAGTGTATCTCATGAATATCTAGGTCAAGTGCGATAGCGATCATTTTTCGACAAATCTTACCAGAGTTACTCCCCTTTTTTTACTTCAAAATTGCTAATATTTTGGTTTCCAAATTATAACTTGTGAACAAAAAGTCAGATTGAAACTAGGTTTGGTATGTAAGTGTATCTCATGAATA
>MJUT01060760.1:177109-189721 GCA_002080005.1 Gigantidas platifrons
GATTACCCCTTTGGTATCTTTTGGCCATTGTATTGTCTGCCCTTCGATCTATGACTTCTGATTATCCCTTTGGTATCTTTTGACCACTGTATTGTCTGCCCTTCGATCTATGACTTCTGATTACCCCTTTGGTATCTTTTGGCCATGGTATTGTCTGCCCTTCGATCTATGACTTCTGATTATCCCTTTGGTATCTTTTGGCCATGGTAATGTCTACCCTTCGATCTATGACTTCTGATTATCCCTTTGGTATCTTTTGGCCATGGTATTGTCTGCCCTTCGATCTATGACTTCTGATTACCCCTTTGGTATCTTCAAACTTTTCTTAATCATGTTCTGGTAAAAAAACATTGCGTCGATGGGCAATTCTTATCTTAGAAACTACAAACTTGCTTGAACCCAATTAACGCCGGTGCATAATTTAACCAGGTGAACCTCTAGTTTTAATTGTTTTAAGTACTAGGGCATTTAAATATATGTAAGAAGCTAATTTATGGAAGAAAAAAAACATGTTTTCGTCTTTCTCAAATTATTATTAATCATAATTATAACTTCAGTTCTACTTGTCATTACGTTTCATCATCGAACAAAGCCATTCATCTAATTGTCCAGTTGATAAATAACTGTGTGGATCTGTGTAGGTGTTTTTATTTTTCATTTTTTTTATTTATATCTCCATTGTCAAGAGCAAGAGGGAATACCATTATCCAAATTAACCCCACCACATTTGTGTAGGATTTGGATTTCCAACACCATATGTCATTTTTTTGTGTTCATTTGTTTGAAATGAGAGGTGGTTGCTTCGTTATGTTGATGTTTGTGGAATTGTTGACCATCACTGTTTAAACTTACTTTTCATAATTCATATACCATATTAAAATACTACTCTTCATTCATTGATAATAATGCTCAAGCTACTGTTAATTAAAGATATTGTCAACAAATGTCACAAAATAATGCTTCATGCCCTCTCTGCGTTCATCATCTTCTAACTATGAACGGTCAGAATGGACCATATTTTTATTTCTAGTTATCCTAGACGATTTGTCAATATCTCGAGATAACAAGATTTTAATGTACATTGTATATAGAATTATGCATTTTGTGAAAACCATGTTCAAACATCTAGTCATTAGTACCAAGGCTTAATTTATGCGGATCTATTTATAGTCAATATTGTGTATGCATGTGCACTACATTTATAGACTGTTATTCTTAAAATGGGAATTATTAAAAAAAAAAAAAAAAAATTATAATAATTTTAATTTCAAGAATGTGTTGTAACTATATAAAAAAAACAAGATAATAAAAACGTAGATATTCTAATTTAGTATGCACGACTCAATAGTCAAAAGATTAGAAAGTCTCTAGGAGCTAGTAATACAGAACAAAAATTGAGTGGCCATTGTAGTTATGTCTACTTCGGCAATCAGTGCCTACCGTAATTAGGGTTGCATAATGTGCACCCCCTTTTGGCCTTGAAAATCTCCAGAAAAAAACTAGTTTGTGTCTATAATGCACATGGACTTTCAAAAAAAATCGCGGCCATAAATGTAAGCATTAAATATCAATCGTATATATTTTTCAGTCCTTTGAGCATGTTTCATTTGCTGGTAGAATTTAAGAACCATTTATCTCTTTTCATCTTCAATAAAGTTGCAAAATATGAAATGTTTTGGGTTTTATTGGCGTTTTCATACGATGTTTTTGTTATCCGTACAATAGTAAACAAAAAAACATGGCGGACATGTGATTTCCCGGTCTGAGAAAGAGTGAAACACATTGTTCTTGTTTATAATGCGCACCCCTCCTACAAAATAAAGAATCTGGTCAAAATCCTGCGCATTATGCACCAGTAATTACGGTATCACAACTAACGTTTGTGGATTTGATTCCTGCCTGTGTTGTGGTGTACTCCATACGACTTGTTGTGATAAAGTTTGTCAGCGATTTACAATACAACAGGTCATTGGTTTTCTCCAAGTACTGAGATTTCCTCCAACAAACAGACTGACCGACCTACCTATTTCTATATTCTTTCAATACAGTAATAAAAGAATTGTAAAAATATTTATCACTATTTCAAATATCCATTAAATTTGATTTACATGTACATTGTTGTACTGAGATTTCCTCCACCAAAAAGACTGACCGACCTATTTCAATATTCTTATAATATGGTAATAAAAGATTTGTAAAAATATTTATCACTATTTCATTATCCATTAAGTTTGATTTTCATGTACATTGTATATTCAGATTAAATATAGATGCAACTGATTATATCTTTCTTAGTCTAATGGTCCATGTATTTGATTGTGTAGATATTTAATTATTTTTTCATATGAAACGGAATTTAGTTACATGGTTGTACTCTCCTATAAGGGCAGCAAAGATATTGTTTGGTAGTACTTTAATCAGACCTGATTTTACAAAGCCAACAAAAAAGCGGAAATCGGCAAGCAGAAGTATCGAATATACTATAAAAAAGGAATCTTAATGGTAAAATCCGGAATAAAAAAAGCGGAATTCCACTTTAAAGCGGTAAAAAATCAGGTCTGTTTTATTAATTATTTTTGTTGTGAGATGTTAAGTGATTGCATTATTTGTAAATACAGATGTAATGCTGTTTATCGATGATTGGTAAATTTTCCCTTTGATCTTTACACATGATAATATCTAATATTAAACGTGATAACTTATCATTGAAACTCGTGTATCTTTATAATGAGGTCACCTACTCTTTAATAAACGTACATGTACTATCATTGATATGTTTTGCTCGAAATGGACTTCTCATACTTGTGTTCAATCCTATTGTATATATTTGACATTAAAATATGTTTAGATTAAATCTGACTTAATGTTCGATACAACATTGCCCTGAGAAATCCATTCTTCAAAAAAAAAAAAAAAAAAGGAACAAAAATCAACGATGGTATATATTTATCCGTTCAGGAAATAATATGACATGTTTATATTGATATAAAGTTTTTGTTGAAATAATTATGTTATTGTACAGTTGTGTTCTGTTATGTTATGAGAATGATAGTTAAATATATGTAATTGTTAAGTTAATTTTATAAGAAAAGCAAATGAAAGTTTAGGTACTTGAGATGTACTTCATAGCAGCCACTTACAGCATGTACAATTAAGAAAAGCCACTTACATCATCTACAATTAAGAAATAACTCTTGAAGAATTGTTGGCGTCAATTGAGGTATCAAGAATATTCAATATGGCAGATCATTTATACTAGAACCCTTAGTTACAACATGTCAACTGTTGATTTGACATCAAACATTAGCCAGTGAAAAAACGTATTATATAATAATTACATCAGTCCTCGAAATGAAAATTTGAATTTACTGGTCCGAATCAAATCCTTGAATTTATTTTTATGTAGTTCTTTAAAAGAACTGAAAATTTACTGATCCGAACAAAGTTTTACTGGTCATGGGCCGGAGGAATGGTGCTCCTCGTGATGGCTGTTACATTGCTAATCAAATATTCTGATTTGAATTATCTATATAGTCTGGGATATATATTGGATATGAAAATTACATTGTGAATACAGACAGGAAATGACATCATATTTACTTTGTTATGGGTTAAAATTTTGTATATTCTTTTTCATTACAAAACTGAGAATTTGACTCTATTTTTAATATCATTATTAATTTAAATACTGACTATTATTGTTATTAAAGACAGTCCTAAGGCCATACAAAGTTAATTTCTTGGTTCTCAGGCCCGCCCGCATGTGGAAATTCGTCGCCGCATTGCCGATTTTTATGCAAAAATAGTAAAAAACAAAATTTAAATGCGGTAGCGCTGTCCGTACGGAAAAAACGACCGTATCCGTTTTTCTCTTATATCGCGTGGTCGGTGAAACGCTTTAAAACGCATCATGCTTAAATGAGATTTAAAGCATCGTTATGACAATGTATAAATAAAAAACGTGTTTCCGTTTGACATTTAGACAAAATGTCAATCGTTTCTGTGCAAATTCGGCACAAATGTTTGCCAGTTTTACCAGGAAACATAATAGGGGGCTTCTCCGAAGCTTGTACCTTATTGGAATTGTTTACGAGATAAAACATGGTACGTTGGGACCAGAGGATTGGACGTTTCCATAAAAATTAACCACTTGTGATGTTTCTGCCACCATCGGAAGAAATCAAATTGAAATGTTCAATAAAGTAATGAAAAGATTTATACATTGCCATATTTTTCACAAAAAAAAAAGAAGAAAAACTGCCTCCCTCATCACTTTTTACAGCAGTAAAAGGATAAAAAAAAATGCCGCCCTCCCTCGTCAATTTTGACAAAAAAGGGCCTGAGAACCAAGTAATTAACTTTGCATGGCCTAAAGTATTTACTTTTTTTTTTAAATCCCTTTGATAAAAAATTAATCTTATAATTATTGTTTTAGTAGTATGTGCTTTAAACATTTAAGCACACCTTCATTTTATACAAGTTTAGTGATAGATTTCCCAAGAATCAAGCAGTGGTATAAATAATGTCAAGACTGTTTTTGCACTCGAGACTTTCGATTTAAGTCAAAGGGAGATAATCTGAAACTCTGGAGGGATTGGAGGAGGCTCTGTTCAGCCTTCTGTGATCTGTCACTATCTGAGCTCAATTTACTGTGCCATATTTCTCAACTGTTGCATCTCATTGTGTCATAATATAAATATTTTCAATCTTACCCTGCGTCCTGACTTATGAACTTTCCTTTTATATGTAAAACTGTTCAAAGAGCATGTAAACAGTTTGTGCTATGTATTTGTACTATGAACATTTTATTTCACTGCTTGGTAATTAAGAACACTACCACTTAAAGCTCGCCGACTTTAAAATACGCTAGTATTACCAGGTAATAAATAATTTAAAATATTAAATTATGTAAATTTTAAGACAGATAATGGATAAATTCAATTATTTTTAGTTGTGTTACTACATATATACTTTGAAGATATCATTGCACTTGTTCCTAAATCTGTTTTATCAGTGAAATAAAACACTGCAACAATATATTGTTTTGTAATATAGCCAATATTCTTCCTTTTAGTATAATAGAGAACCTTCGTTCATTTGATTTGTTTTTATATTGGGTAAGCATGACAAATCTCTTGAGAGACTGATTGTTTTTTGTGACCACATGGAAAATAGGATTGTGTGGTCTTTTATGTCCATATTCAACAATATTTCAGTCATATCATTTTATTGATGGGGTAAACTGGAGTACCCAGAGAAAACCGCCAACACTGCTGTCACATATCAGGGACAATCTTTATCACATAAGCATTTTATCAAGTACACCTGTCCACGGATGGGAATCAAACTCACAACATTGTTCTAATAGGCTGTGATTGTAGAGCTAGATATAATATAAACAACGATACCAGAAGATCAAACTACTGCACCCACCTTAAAAGATGATTATGGTTTGATTTATGGTGTTTAATGCCACTTTTAACAATAATTCAGTTATATTGTGGCTGTCAGTTTTATTGGTGGAGGAAACGGGAGTACCCAGAGAAAAACACCGACCTGTCACAAGTCGCTGACAAATTTTATCACACAAGTCGTATCGAGTGCACCTCGCCTGAGCGGGCTTCGAACTCGCAACATTAGTGATGATAGGCACTGATTGCATAGGTAGTTGTAAATCAAACTACCATACGATCACAACCACAGCGACCCCTTAAAAGATGATTATTATAAATTGCTACACAAAACAATAATGTTAAACAATATTACAACAAGCTGTTAAAAAATACATTATAGATGAATAGCAATTATTCTTCTGTGTTATCATCTTCTGAGGGAACTATTGGATATTGAAACAGAACCTTGTTTGCTTGGTCAATCAAATTATGAAAAACATAATTCATTCTAAGGACAGTATGTAAACGAGTGACTCCTGTATGGATATGTCGTGCTTCTTACAATTAAGTCAACTTGCCGCCACTCATTTTGCGAAACAATTAGTCGAGTGGTCGTGGATGGTGCACCCTTCAAAGGCAAAACTTTACAACCCTACCCATCATCTACTTTTTGCCTGGTAGAGTGATTAATTGTTCTATCACCAAATGAGCATTTTTTAATTCATATCATGGCAAGATCATGTTACCTTCTGATTGAGATGATGAGGTCCACTTTAAACTAGACCAACATGCTGAGTTGGATTTTTATAGTGCTAGCTAATTGAAACAACATTAGACATATCGGTCCACTCAGACACATAATCCTGATTTCGAGCCAACCAGTCTTTGCTCCTCCTTAAATCTGTGGTGCTGAGTGGAAAAGCAGTAAATAGAACTTTTATGGTTTGGCCCGAGCAGGGCTTGGAATAAAAGATCTACCTCACCCGAGGAAACACACACTAAGCATAACACCACAGATGCCATCGTAGATATAGCTAGAATACTGCTCATTTTCCACCTACTTAATAAATCATTGATATAAAATTAAAATGTTTTGGAAAATTTTAAAGAAAACTTAAAATCATGTATTCATATCAAGGGTTAGGGGTATGGTGTTTTAACGCGACTTTCAATAATATTACAGTTATATCGTGGCAGTCAGTTTTATTGGTGGATGAAACCGGAGAAAATCACCGATCTGTTGCAAGTCACTGACAAACTATATCACAAAATGTTTCAGTGCACCTCGCCATGAACGAGATTCAAACTCACAACTTTAGTGGCGATAGGAACTGATTGCACAAGTAATTGTAAATCCAACTACGATCAATACCACCACAGACCCTGTATGGTAATGCATTGCATGGCAGCTCAAACAAAATAATGATAAAGAATTTTATTCAAATATTGTCAATAAATGGCAAAACACTTCATCAAAAATATTTGTTAAAATATGGAGCAGTTGGAACAAGAAATTTTAATTTAAACGGAAATTAGAAATGTGCAACAGAATGTTTTCTAATAAATCAAATTAGTGAGGCTGTTACTTAGCAGGTACAAGTAATATCACTGGTTTGTAATATTACATGTAAGTGAGCTGTAAAGTTTGCAACGATCAAAGGTAAAACTTATATAATATAACTTATTATGTTATCAAAACCAATTAAGAGGTTTATTAATTCAAGATAGAACTTGCTACAAAAATGTAATGTTGTATGGTAAAGTTTCTTCTGATTTTAATTTTAAAAGTTCCATTGGCCATATTTCAAACAGAGGCTCATACTATATTGTAATTTCTCACAACACCTGTTGCCGAACAGGGTTCTATGTTCCACCATTTTGACAATCTGTCATTTCTGATAACATCAAAGAACATAAATGGTATAACATATCTCATCATTATCAAATGATTCTATGTAAACAAAAATCTACATGTACTGTGCAGGCCATCTTGAGTATTTCTAACAAGTCCCAATTATGGTCATATTTTGTTGAAGCAGTTTGAACAATGAAAATGAAAATGTTTCAGCCAGTCAGAGTCAATTTGAGCCATCTTTGACAAAGACTGGAACGACTGGACACCATTTCTGAAAGAGGACTGCATAGGGTCTATGAATACCATGATCTGGATTGATGTGTTTGATCCCATTTGGTGCTGCACATAAGAAAAATATGAAATTGTATTATGCAATTAAAAGTATGACACCAAACCAAAACTTTAATCTTGTATTAGGAGACATTTTCCCCAATTCTTGAGGCTATTATCTGGGAATTTTCATCTTAATGTTTAGTAATAAGAAAGTAACCTTACATTTTCAACGATATATATCAAGCGGTGTCCGAGACACAGTTTGTACTTAAAACTCGCCCATCTGATGTAGATCATCAATTCAGTAACTGGATTTTATTTTCACTCGTAAAATGCTTGCCATTTAAGGTCTTATGTGGTTATAGGGGATTAATTTACAATGGCAATAACTATATGAAAAGGTTGAATGGGAAAAAAAATCAATTTCTTCACTCTGGGGACTGTCAATTATCAACTGATGCCTGCATACATATACAAATTGTATATTTTTAATATAGATTTCTATGAAAGTTTTTCTCAAATGTAAATACCATCCAAATGACAATGGACAGACAGATGAACAGTCGTATGATGAATACAATCTCACTTTATGAAGTAGGTCACATAACATCTTGAAAATAGAATGTATCATAAAATATAACAAAACCTAATTAAAAACAAATTGAATGAAAATTCAAAGGAAACTCTTGATCACAAATAAGTCATTAACATTATCATGACGTGGAGGTTACAATGTCAGTATTTAAACCTGTGTCTTCACTTATTTCCACTTTGTACATTTCTCCATTAATTTCTACAAAGTCACCAGCAGATAGATGCATAACTTCATCTGCCGTAAGTTGTATCCCATCCTCGGTCTCCATCTTGTCAGCAGCTTCGTCTGGAATGTCATCCTTCTCTACATCATCATCCACTTCTGTCTCTGGTTTAGATTTTTCTTCTTCTTCTTCTTCTTCCTCTTCTTCCTCTTCTACCATGGTGACCAGATGTGGCTTTACCTCCTTGATGACCTCTGGACAAGTTATGATTCCTGGCTGTTCTGCGAGAGCTTGTAGTCCTTCTATAGCTTCTGCTGCTTCATGTTCTTGTACGAGAGCAGAGTTCGGTTCTACGACAATCAAATTACGATTATGAGGTTGAGGATGAGACACGGCGTAGGCGATGTCGTCAAAACTAATAACATTCTGAACCTGTATTCCATCCTTTTCTAAATCATCCGTAACAATTTGTAACTCTTGTTCCTCTGTTTCAGTCGTAACCAAATCTCCAACAGTCAGTATATTTTGGACAGTCTCGTCACACTTTGAGGCAATAACACTACCATCGGTAACGAAACAACTAGTCGACCCATCATCTTTCATGACGATTTCTATTCCATGTTTCTTTTTCATGTGTTGAAACAGATTTCTACGTTTTGGATTAATGTAGTTACAGAGAACACACGAATATACATGCGATGGAGGAATCTGGTCGATTTGGTTATGTTTTCTCATATGCACCAGAAGATTTTTCTTTGTTGTTGTCTTAAAATCACAGACAACACAAAGAAATTCATTGTCCGTCTGTTCTGGAAGGATTTCCTTATGTTGAGCATGTAAATGTTTGTATAAATTTAGTAATTTGGAAAATTTCATTGAGCAATGGTTACAAGCAAATATCTTCTCTTGACTAGAGTAATCAAATTTGTCAGACTTGTTTTCGCCAGTTTCCTTGGTATCCAAGGATTCATCTCTGGAATCCACAGAACCATCTAGAGAATCCTCTTCTTCATTTCTACGACTTTTTCTTTCAATTTCGATCCCATGTTGAGATCTCATGTGCCTCACTACATGTTCTTTCTGTGATGCACGATATTCACACATCCCACACTTAAATGGCTTTTCTTTCGAGTGAATGTAACTGTGACGTCGAAGCCGACTTTCACAATCTGTTACAAAGCTACAATTTTCACAGAAGAGTTTTAACTCTGGTCCCGTCCTATGGAACTTCATATGTTGTTTAAAATCTTTCTTACTGACTGTCATAAGGTCACATTCGTTACACTTGTAAGCAGATATTGTACCGTCATCACTGTCTTGAGGAAGATGACGACGTTTCATGTGCACCTTAAGATCAGGATTTTCATTGGCGCACAAATAATCACATAAAGGACATTTCACTTTCTTTTCCTGAAATGAACAATGATGAAGATGTGTAACTAATAAATATCAGTACAGTCTGTGCCAATAACCACTAGTCCTAAGCCACAGTCTAGTAAAAATTGCATAAAATTTGCTTAATCAAATAGAAAAAATTCTTCTAAAAAGCTGTTGAGGCTAGTTAGTCAAAATGTTTTTGGAAAACATCAGTAATATATTTGTAAAGAACATACTTGTACCATGGAATAATTACCTCACAGAAATTAGTTTTCTTTGTTTCTGTGGGAAAGAAATGCTTGCTTTGAGGATTTTTATATTTGAAAACATCGATGTATTTCATATCGTTTTTTTGTTGTTGTTTTTTATTTGTGTGTTGTATTTGCAAATTTATGGAGATGTGGATTGATAAAACCATAAAATCCACTAACAATAAAAATTTCACTATTTCCATGGTAGATAATACAATCCCCATTAATACACAGTACTCATACAAAAAAAAATGTTCTTTTGATTAAAGAAAGCAGTCAACATGTAATTAAGGAAAAATGACCTGTACAAGGTATTGTTTGCATATAATAAATATTTCACTATACTGTCCATTATTCATCATATATATGTAAGACTCAGATTGACGTCCAATCGTCAAATCGGCGTCCAATTCTCAGATATATGGCCGTTTTTCACTTTCTCAAATGGACGTCCAATTATGTCACTTCAAAGGACGTCACACCCTTTAGGACATGGTTTTGAAACAAGGATGGAGAAGGGACAAGACCAGATTCAGAGTACATTGCACATTCTACATTAGCGAACCCTAACCCTAATAATATAATCCTAACTTAACCTTAACTTTAACCCAAACCCTAACCTTAGCCCTAACCCTAAACCTAAACCTAAACCTAACCTTAACCCTAAACCGAACCTTATCCCTAACCCTAATCCTAACCTTAACCTAACCCTAACCTTATCCATAACCCTAACCCTAACCCTAATCCTAACCTTAACCCTAACCCTAACCTTAACCCTAAATAATATTAATGAATGGGAAAATGCTTTAAAAAACAACAACTTTAAGAAACAGAAGAAAAAAAAACACACAAAGCAAAACTGTCATTACAATTATTTTTGATGGAAAACTTTGATCGTGTAAACGAGCCTATAGATATGAGAGTTTGGAAAGGACGCAGATTTGAGAGTATCCTAAAATTGGACCGTGATTTGAGATAATGACGTCAGTGGACGCCGATTTGAGGAGTAGACGTCGATTTGATTCCGGACGTTGATCTGAGTCTATCATATATACAGTCAAACCTGTGTAAACCGACCCTCCTTGGGACCAACTTCTACGTTTGGTTTATACAGGTTAGATTACAATACATTTCCTACATTGAGACTTTATTTTAAGCTTAGTTTGAGGATTGCATTTTATTCAGAGGTCAGTTTAGACAGATCTCACTGTAGTCTATAAAATAAAGACCTTAAGGCCACACCAAATTGATGTCTTGTTCGACAGAATCGCCGCTCTGATATTTGCCGATTTCATTTTTAATCCGGAAAAAATAATTTCCGGTCCGGTATCTTTCATATATTTTGTTATCGGTAAACATTTCCGGTTCGTTTTTTTCGATGTGAAGCATTGTAATAAAATGTTTACATCCCGATTTCTTTTGATATCCCCTATAATGTAAGACTGTTGGTATCTTGTAATAAATCAAAAGGATCATTCATAGGCAGATACAATATCTTAATTCTCATAACCAATGTAGTAACATGTACAGTACAATTATTTACGGAAAAGGAAGAAACGAAAGTTTCATCAAAGTACGGGAAATTCGGGGACAAAAACAGAATGGGGCACAAGAAGACAACACAGACCCCTACAAAAACTGGGTGAACTCGGGTGCTTCAGAAATGTTAGCAGTTCCTGCTTCTTGAATTTCCTGGATTGCACTTTGTCAGAGATCAGTACCACATATACTGTGTATGACATCCCCTGATCACTACTGAGCATATATACTATCAATTAAAATTATTAACATTTACTGTTGATAGCAATGTACTGTCTACTGTATTAATCATAATTGTTATATTTATGTAACTGCCCCCTGTGGGACCATGATTGGATTAATAAATATTTGATTTGATTTTTGTACAACACCCGCCATGTTGTTCATACAGTGGTTTCCATTCAAAGTGTTTTAGCCAGGAGGATGGATACACATTATAATTTTGCACAATATTTTCAAGATATCATATATATATATACTGGACACAACCAATGAAAACTAGTTCCTTTTGCGGGAAATTTTTTTTTCGCTTCATCATTTTCATAAAAAAAAAAAATAAAAAAAATTTGCTCGCCGCCTCACCATTTTTGTCTGGAAAATCCAAAGAACAAGATTTTTTTTTGGTGTGGCCTAAAATATGTTTTTTAAAGATGATTTCCGTATTACATTAAATAAAGAGGTATACTTGATACAACAGTATGTGATAAAGTTTGTCAGTAACTTGCGACAGGCAGGTGGTTTTCTCATGGTACTCCGGTTTCATCCACCAATAAAACTGGCTGCCATGATATAACTGAAATATTGTTGAAAGTGGCGTTTAACACTATAACCCTAATATAAACCCATTTAATAACTACCTCATGTCTATATCTGATATGTCTCTCTAAGTGAATCTTCTGTCGGAATGTTGTATTACATAAATGACATCTAAAATTTCTTATGTCTTGATGGATACTTATATGTCTCTTCAAATTACTGCTGGTCGATGTCTTATAATTACAGTACGGACAACAATGTGGCTTCTCTTCTACAAAATAATGTCATGTCTTATAATTACAGTATGGACAACAATGTGGCTTCTCTTCTACAAAATAATGGCATGTCTTATAATTACAGTACGGACAACAATGTGGCTTCTCTTCTACAAAATAATGTCATGTCTTATA
>MJUT01060760.1:199243-215985 GCA_002080005.1 Gigantidas platifrons
TTTTGGTACTTCTATTTACAAACTAATCTTATTACACTAACTTTTGGTACTTCTATTTATAAACTAATCTTATTACACTAACTTTTGGTACTTGTACATATAAACATACCTTTTATATTTATTTTTTTCTCTATTTGTATTTGGATTCTGTTCATAGTGCTTTTTCTGTGTAGCATTATGTGACTGAAATTTAATGTCCACTTTGCTTGCTGAAATGCATACATACAAAATATTAATATAAATCAAATATTAAATTGCCTCTAAGAGGTCCATTAGAAACCAGCCTCTGCAATCTTGAAAGGTACTAAATTTCTTTATATTTTTTTTTCTATATTTCTGCTTTAGCTGTTAGCAACTTTCATTTTGCTTCTTTTTTTTTTTTTTTTGGAAAGAGCTACGGTTCTGCAGCTAAATCAAAAACTTAATTGCTGTGTCAGTCAATAATGATTTGTGACAAAATATGTACATACAATGCTAAATATAAAAAACAATGGAACAAGATTACTACACAATAAACAAGTTCAGGGGTCCAAATATCCCCGCAATGATATACAAATGTAACTGAAATATTGTTGAAAGTGGCGTTAAACACCACAACCATAAACTCCTCATTTCCAATGACTGTTTTATAAACAAACCTTTATTTTCTACTTGCTTTGATGTTTGATGGAAAGAGAATGCATACAATATTTAATTATCTGTCATAGTATCAAAATTAAAGGAACTATCCTGTGTTTAAGCTTTGGAATATTTTTTTTTTTTCCAAAATTTTAATTTTTATCTAGCATTTCAAAAGAAAATGTTTTTCATCTTCTATTACAAATATACAAATTCTGATACTCCATGTACTGATGTAAGTGAAATACTTATTCAAAACAGAACTTAAAAGATGACAAATAACTAAATATGCTGTTTTACAGTGCAATATTATGTTATATTTGATATCCCATTTAGATCTAGTCCGAACTAACTTTGTTTTCTTCCAGGTGTGAAATCAACCTCCATATCTTTGAATTTTCTATTTGGAACAACACCACGAGAACTTCTACGAGGTGAGATATTGGTTTCTGCATTAGGTACTGTTGATGGATCAAATTTGGAATTCTTCCCAGCCTTTTCTCTTGTTAATTCTTCATCAGCCTTTCTCTTGACTCCAACAGCTCCCCATTTTCCTTTAATTGCAGAATTTCCCAGAGAAATAATCTCCTCGTCATTTTTTGTTGAATTTCTGTGACTACGTCTTGGTGTAACATTCCCAGTTTCGCTGCCATCATTCTTTTGTTTTGATGCCACATTCTTTTGTAATTTTGGTGGCATATCTCTCTCTGTTCATACTAGAAAAACAATATTGGTTGATTAATAAAATGATTGTTTCATGCCATTTTCAGAATTTTTTCAGTTGTATCACCTGGTCAGTGAAATAAGTACAAAATGTGTCTGATAAACTTTCTCTCCTTAAAAGTGTAAGTCAAGTATGCCTCACTCTGAGCTATTTAGAAGTGGCTTCCAATTGATACATCTGTATTTCCCCATTATATATCATTTCAACAATCAATAAAAAATGTGTAGCATACTATCCAGTGTATGAAATTAAATGGAATTATCCAAGAGGAGTGGTCCAGAAAAAAATTTGACTGGACCTCAAAATGTCTTGCTGCATCACTGAAGGCAGTGAACACCCAACAGGCAACAGGGACAAAAGAGGTCATACTGGTACAAAAATGTACTACTCCCCATAAAATAATAATAAATTTGAAACAAAATCCTGTATTTTGAGACATATTACAATTCTACAGAAGACAAGATTTGATCAAAAACAACATTTTTCCACAATTCCAAATGATGGATATTTTCAAGTAGATAAAGAATATTCACTAAAGCTAGAAGCATTTACAAATACAAATGTATAAAAATCATAGATATATTTCGAACAGACTTCATTTAATTCTTTAAAAAGGAATAGAATGAGTTGTTGATTTAGTTTCCATATGATAAAGACGAATCCAGTATATAAATTTGCCTGCATTTGGGTAAGAACAAAGTTTCACAATTTCAGTTGCATGCACACCGAGTAGCAAGGTATCGGGTCCGTTCGCCCTAACTACACATTCGCCCTGGGTACGTTCATCCTGGGTCCATTCGCCCTAAAAATGGGTCCGTTCGCCTTGATTATTAAGAAGTATTTTAATGAACATAAAGGATATTTTAATCTAAAATAAATTAAAGAAGCAATGATTCATAGAAAAATATTAATTTAAAGAAAAAATATGAGCTTTTGGAAATTAATTAAGTTATTTTCAAGCAATTATTACGTATATTGTTTGAAATCCTTAATTGAAAATAATGATTGTTGATTTCATAATTACAATTATTGATTGGGGATTTTGTATATCTTTGATCTCTTTATTTTCATTCATTGATGGCTTTGTTTCTGTAATTATGCACTTGTAAGCTTGGTATGAGTAAAACAACATCGAAACCAATTGCAAACATAAAAGAATTATATACCTCACAGCTTGTGTTCTTTGATCTCATGTGTTTTGACAAATTTCATACATATACAAAATGTACTGATGGAATCGGATATACAATGCATAGAGTTAGGTGAAAGAAAAGAGAGAGTATGTTACATGTACAAATGTATGTTTAGTTGTTAAAAGTGGAAATAGAGTCTTGTAAATAAGTATATCGATTTGAATGAGAGTTAGGTGAAAGATGGTGAAAGAAGAGAGAGTATACTATAAATTAATTACACCATCAATTATCATTTATAATTCAATTAGTTTTAATATCCTAAATTTTCTACAGACTCTGGATTCACTTATCTTTACCTGCTTCACTTATTCCAAGGACTGAAATGTTTAACTTTGCCCATTATCGAAACATACCACATATTTAAAATTTCTCAATTTAATATAGATTTATAAGCAATCAAATATCACTTAAATTCTCCCTATAAAATCGTCCGAATTTAAATAATTTCTATTCTACATGAATGGCTAAATAAGAGACAAGACATGAATTAGGTTAGTTTGCTCGCAGTAACTTCGTATTTTCTGTGCGATGCAACATTTATTATTCAAATATATATATACATACATGACATATCAGCATTGATTTAAATAATTATTTATATAAACTCACTATTCTGAAAAAATAAACTAAGCAGAACGTGTACTTCGCAAGTTACCGAGAGCACTTCGATCAAGAATAAACGTGTACTATGCTATATATAGCCCGACAAAAACCCCACCCGTATTACCACCAAACAAATTCCTGTATTAACTTTAAACGTCAAGTCGAACAGACCCTTAACACTGACCAAACTGGTTATATTTAAATTTAAATAACCGAACAAAGGGAAATCCCATACACCCGAAATAGAAATACATTTATTTTTAATATCCTACATAATTATAATTATCTGGGCGAACGGGTATTGATCAGGGCAAACAGGTAATAGGGCGAACGGACCCAGAACTGAGTAGCAAGGGGTGTTGGTATATGGAAGTCGGTATTGATAAAATTGATTACAACCATACCGAAATAAATGATAAACGATAAAAATATAGCGGAGCAAAGTCTATTGAACAAAGAAATATAAAATATATTTAATGGGCAGCATACTTCTGATTTTGTTGCAAGTATATAGTCTTGCAGAGAACACACTGCTTTGGACAGCCTAAATTTCAACAGGATGTTGGTATGGCGTGGTCCACCATGATTTCGAACACTGCTCTTTGAACAAATATTTCTGTGAAGATGTTTTTGCTTGTAAAGCATTGCAGCTTTTCTTGAAACAAGTTCATCACATAAAACCTTTGAACATGAAATTTAGGACAGCTCAAACTCAAAAATGCTCATGAGCAACATTTTCGTGCTGCCCACATTTTGTCTCGTCATGCTGGACCCCTCATTGCCTCTCTGAAATCCAAAATATAGATGCCATTCACATAACACCATAGATATTTATTCAAATAGTGGTAGATTAATCATAATATTGGCGGTGGTCCCCTAATGATAGTTTGTCTGTTTTGAAGGAAATCTTCTTTCGGGAGGGGAAAAACAAATCTCAAGATTATGACCTCCATTGCTGGAGAACGATATTTCATTCTTGATGTAAATTACTATTCATGTGTTATTTGTCCGTTTTAACATTAAAATGCAGTTTGTTTGGTAGAACGTATTGTTATTTTCATAAACACTTACAGTATTGCAAAATGAAGGGTACAAAAGTCAACAATAATGACAACAATAAAACAACACATTTTGATTGGTCAATTTTTAGGTGGTCTGGAAATAACAAATAAATGATAAGATATATTTTTTTCTTTATATGGCCTAGTAGTAACGAAACATTTACAGTACCAACACAATTTCAGAATTTAAGTGTTTTGTTTTTGAAAGATTAAAGAAATGTATATTATGTGGTTGTGTTTATGCAAATTGAACCCAGATAATTTTATCCTATGTTGCATATTTTATCCGGACAAATTAGCAATAATATTATTCATGACAAAAACAAGAGATAAAAAGTGACAGTTTTTTTAATTGTGGTCTGATTTTATTATTTCCACAAGTGGTACATGGGTAGTCGGATATTTTCATTGTAATGTGTCACATGTCTCTTATTCAATGATTGTTACATAAAGATAGAACTCGTGTTATATAATTTCAAAATTTCAGTGCTGTCTTTTTTTCCTCATTGTCTGTAAGAAAATGTGATTGTAATTAAGAACAGACGCGACGCGACTTGAGAAACGAGCGATATCTATCATAATATTCGAGCGACTTTCGTTTACACCAAAATACAATATAGATCTATGTAATGTATGGACACTGACAGGAACATTTTTTTAAATTTATTTCCAAAATTATCGTATAAAAATCCGGTCCGTTCCTCATTCTTGACATATCACCGGGTTTGGAACAAGTGTAACACGGTGGGTGTCATATGTTGAGCCTACTCTTCCGGTGCATCTGACGGTTCACCCTCGTTTTTAGTGGAGTTCGTGTTTCTCGGTCTTAACTGAGTTTTCTGTGTAATGTTTTGTAGATCGTTGTTTGTCATTTTTTTTTGTCTTTGTAATGTCTGTCATTCTTTGGTTTACGTCTTCTGACTACACTTTGATATCTTCAAACAGTTTTTACGACAAAATGGGATGATTTTTCTTTCCCTAACAGTTTTATTTTGTTGTTTTTGTTTGTTTGTTTGTTGTTGTTTTTTTTTTGGATAGCGACATTCATTTGGTGCCATCATATTGTGTTTACATGTTTTTAAGTGTTAAACATTTTGCTGTGTTTATTGCTACGCTTATTATATACTCTTTTTTTTTAAATTATTTTGCATGTATTATCATGGCTATTTTTATAGTGTATGCTTGTTCATAATTCTGATGTATAAGCTTCATTATATAATACTTTGACTTAATTGTATTGTCTTTCAAGCTTTACATGTTTTATTTTGTCGCAGGGGTTGGGTTGGGGGGGGGGGTCGAATTCCGCTCATGGCTAGGTGTACTCGATACAACGATTTGTGATAGAGTCTGTCAGTGACTTGCGACAGGTCGATGTTTTTCTCCGGTTACTCATGTTTCCTCCACCAATCAAATCCACTGCCACGATATAACTGAAATATTGTTGAAAGTGACGTTCAACCTCATAATCCTAACCCTGACCATGTATGCTGTGTTTATATCTTGCCATGCATTATATTTATTATTAAATTAGTGTGTTGTGCATGATTATGAAATGAAATGGATGTATTTTTTTTCCTATATGGTCGATTTGAATAGCTCATTAGAGCTTGTGTTTGTAATTGTTTAAATGAATATCGAATTTAAATAAAACTTTGAGTGACGATGTAATTAAAACAATGCTAAAAAGTTCAAATATGACACATCTTAACTATTAATAAAATCCCTGAAAAATGTTATTCATAAAGGCTATGACTTTGCAACTATAGTTCACTCTTAAATGTAAGTTAACTTTGCTAAAAATTGGACAATCTGCTAGTAAACCAATAGTAAGTCCAATTAGCAATTAGATTTGTACATTTATATTTCATTCTGTAATATATATTACTATTTTTGTTCAATATTTGATTCCAACATTTAGATTACCTATTTATTCTGGTCTCCCACGAGAACTATAAATTATATTAGGATGTTCATGGCTGATTGATATTAAATCTGTTAGAATTATCAATAAAGTTGGTTTTTTTTTTTACCTAAAGAGTAAAGCGTTGTCATTCATTTAACCGTTTGACTTCTATAAATCTTCAGAAAAAAGTTCTTAAAAATCCAGTTTTCAAATCAACAATTTTTTTTTCTTGATGAATATCAATATATGATATATACGAACTCTGACAATTAATTAAAAAAAAATTCGTGCATTATTAAAAAAGTTACCCAGTAGGTCTCTATGGGCAAATTTAATGCCACAAAACTAGTTACACAAACTGGTTTGAAACTAGTTTGAAACTAACCGACGGTTTTTACTGTCCCATTAAATGGATGGTTTTGATAACCGCATTTTTGGCAGATGAAAATGCATTCTTTCGCCATCTTTATCAGCAGACATAAACAAACCAAACCGTCAAACCGCACCTCGAGGGAGTTTGGTCAGTTCGATGAACAAAAATAAATGTGAAAACCGGTTTTGGATTTAAACCAGTTTTAAACTGGTTTGTCTCAATAAATAAAAAGTTCGGTAAACCAGTTTGAAACTAAAACTAGTTTCTTGGCGATAAATTCGCCCTATGCTAATCATAGGTCGAATTTATTGCAAGCAAATTGGTTAAGGTTTCAAACTGGTTTGCTGAACTTTTCATTTATTGAAGAAAACCTGTTTAAAACTGGGTTGAAACCCAAACTGGTTTTCATGTTTATGGCGAGTCCAAACCAAAACCAGTTCCAGAATAGCAAACCGCACGAGAGGCGGTTTTACAGTTTGATTTTGAAACATGGCGGCAGCGGAGGAAAAGAAGAACATGCTTCGACTTCATGTTGAAGATTCACAAATGGAATGGGTATATGAACAACATCAGAACGGTAAATATCTTTATACACATGCCTGTTGTAATCAAGTTATCGGTTTACAGAGGGCTTTTTTCCTACGGTTAGTCATGAAAGCAAAGAAAAAGGTGAATTGAAATGTTCTGTGAACAAAATGTTGAAGAATATGACATAGCCATGCATGCATCAGAACTTTCATCCTCACTTTGCGTTAAACTATCTATCAATATTAGGTCTATAAGATCATTTAGATCTGGAGGGTCAGCCATCTTTAGAAACCACCAATTCAATGAAATATGTTAAACCATGGTTTAGTTATAAACTGGGTTGTATTAAACTTAAAACTGGTTTGCTGAACTGTGAACCCTAACCGAAACAAGCTTGGGCGTTTTTATTGCAAAGAAACCAGTTTGAGTTTGGTTTTCCGGTTTACAAACTGGTTCGAAACTGGTTTGAAACTAGTTCATTGGTTTGTCTTTTGTAATAAATAGATGGTTTTATACATATAAATAAAAATGGCTGACTTGTATGTGATCAATATTTTACTGCAATATATATATGAATGAGTATACAGTTTTTTTTTCAAAATAGCGTTACAATCAGTTACATTTTTTAGACTTTGTAAAGTTTCATGCTTGCGTCAGACAAATTTGCAAGACAGAATATTTTAACCCTTCATGTAGACTTTGCAGTCAAAAAGGGCTCATTAAATCAGTTGAACATAAATTACTATCACTGGTACAGCACGGATTGTCATTAAATTGCTCTAAACAATCAAACTGTTCTAGACAAATGCTGCACTCCAAAATCAAAACTTCAGCGGTCGCCATTTTGAACAGATGTCAAACCGTCGAAACCACACCCGGAGGTGGTTTGATGAGTTTTGGAAACTAGTTTCAGCTTAACGCCGATAAATAAAAAAAACCGGTTCGGGTTTAAAACTGGTTCAAAACCAGTTTGGACAATAAATACAAAGTTTGAAAAACCGAGTTAAAACCAAAACTGGTTTCTCTGCAATAAAAACGCCCTTTGATTGCAATAAATGCGACCATATTTTCAAAAGTGTAAAAATCTTCATGGAGTAAGAGCCCAACCACCAAAACAAAATAACAGACATGTGCTTTCAATGTGTATTTCATAGTACCATGTGAACATATGCATTTAAATATTAAAAGGCTACTCATTAACTGACCATTAAGATGATAGTCAATTTTATTGATGTTCTTTAATATTTAAATTTCCAATGTCACATGGTACATCTGTTATTTGTACTCACTCCATCCAGATTTTTACACTTCAGAAAATATAATTAACATAGAGACCTAATGGGTAACTTTTTTAATAAGGAACCAAAAATTTTGAGATTAATTGTCAGAGTTCGTATATATATCATACATTAATATACATATAGAAAAAAAAATGTTGATTGAAAACTGGATTTTTAAGACTTTTTTTCTAGAGATTTATAGAAGTCAAACGGTATATAGTATGCAGTCTTTTTCAGCGGAAGCGTGTCTGTGCAGGTTTTGTTTTTTTATCTTTTGTATATGTATTACCTTTGAGTATGCAGTTATCAAGAGGGTGGCTGGGGTCCCATTAACCGGTGTAACCCCACCACATTTGTGTGCCTGTCCAAGCCAGGATATTGAATTCTAAATTCACATGTCGTGGTCTCTTTGTGTTCAGTTAGTCCAGTTAAGATGAGGGATGGTTGTTCGTTTTGTGGATACTGGTGGAATTGATGACCATCATTCTTTAAACTTTCTTTTCATAATGATTGAGGAATCCAGATTGATTTAAGAAAATATTCCGCCAAATGTCATTGATTGTTAAATTTGGTGTCAAACTCTACTAATTTCATGTATGGCACTGGCTACGATAACCCGGATTTACCTGGATTGGGTAATAATAACGAAAAATTAGTATTACCTGAAAGACTATAGTTACTACCGGAATACAATTCCGATTCAGGAACCTATTTCACGAAAAAAAAAATCGGGTAATCGTAATTTTATTTGTTAGAATTACCTGCATGTCTTATTATTACCCGGAATAGTTGTATGTAAATAAAATATTAAATTTTACTTATTGTTGTTGTTGATTTTTTCACGATTGATGGATGGAAATGCCTAAAAAAACAAAATTAGTAAAACAAAACAAACAGCCGAATGGAACTGTTCAGTGATGTTCATCTTTATGCATCCATAGTTTGTGATGGATGTTTAGAGTGAAACCATCTTAAATGTGTTGGCCTCAAAGCGCCACCAAAATCCCCGTACTGGTTATGCAGACAGTACTATAACAAAGGAAAGTAACATGTGAATGTATGATGCTTACACTGTTTACGTTTTGTATGAAATAGAAATAGAAATGTTTTTATTACTAATCAAAGTGCCCACAATGGGGCAGCATAATTATACAATAAATCAGATATACAAAACAAAACAGACATTCACTTTATACAATAATTGCAATTGATTGATTGTAATTGATTACATATAGTTATACATGTACAAAGAACAAATACATAAACAAAAGTATTTTGTTATTCTACAAGCTATCCACCAGGAACACCAATAGAATAATTTTTTTTTAGTATTAGTCTAGGGGAGACAATCCCATAATAAAAAAAATTCAAAATAATATTAAAATTTCATGCAATTTAGACACGGACCATTTGATATTTTTTGGATGGGAGAAGGCTAGGGGACGGGGGCTGGGATTTTCGTCCGAACATTTTTTTCTTCGGTAAAAATCAGGGCAAGAAATTAANAACCCCCCCCCCCCTCCCTCCAATAATTTTTGTGTCGTCTCGCGGTGTAAACTTTTCAGGGGCATGATTAAATCCAAAATGTAGAAGTGTTAGACCATCCGAAATTAGTACTGAGATTTCTCATGTCGTCATGATGTAAGGAATCTGCTAGCACCAGCTTAGATACGAAAGTAAATTACTTTCATGAAAAAGATTTAAATAACAGCTACTTTGATTTGTTTTTGTTAAATAAAATTTCAGTGTATTTTCATTCCCAACTCAATAAATTTCAAAATGACATCTATTTCATTTGCAACTGAGTCTGTATCCAAACTCCGGACAGTTTTCGTATCCGCTACCAGGGAATTATACTAAAACTTGTTTTATAATTCCCTGCCGCTACCAAGCACAATTCCCGTCCAAGGTTATTGATTTGTATTCCTAAAATTAACATGTTAAAAATTTTTTTCATTCATTCCATCGGGGGCGACACCTAGGCGGAGGTCCCAGTCGCTAAGGTAAACATCGTTTCCGAGGGTGCCCTCTTCTGCGTCCGCGTGATATACTGTTATTATTACTATTCACAATATACAATATTACAATATTTTATTTGCACGAATACTGTTACCAAACTATATATAGCTTCTTACCGTTGCTCTACCTTATTAATAAAGGTATTTATAGTATCACTTAATTTCAAATACTAAAGTCCTCTCTATAGGCCATGCCTACTCATATTAACTGCTTTATCTTCTGAACACATCATCCAAATGAATTTGTGTTTTTATATTTATTAATTAACATATTAATATATAGTTTTCTGTGTGTTTCAAGATGGGTACATTTAATTAAAAAATGTATTTCATCTTCTACACTCTCTTTACATAATTCACAAACTCGATCTTTTACTTTAACTCCAATATATCTTCCCTTTTCTATATTAAGATTATGAGAACTTACTCTAAATTTTGTCAGTAATCTTCTCTCTTTTTCGTTCCCATATTTTAAATATGGTTCTCCTCATAACAGAATCTATAAATGAGGCTCTCCTCATAACAGAATCTATCAATGAGGCCAAAGACAACAATGAAACCCTAATTCTTATTGCCTTGGATGCAGAAAAAGCGTTCGACGTTGTAGATCATACTCATCTATTTTGGAAAATATACCATCAGGATATCACTGGATCAACCTGGCTACTAATAAGGGAATTATATAGGAAAACAACTACTCAAGTGAAATCTGGAGGAGAAATTTCAAAACCATATGTTAATCACCAAGGGGTTAAACAGGGCGGAATATTGTCTGCCGGGTTCTACAAAGCATACAACAATGACATATTAAACACCTTAGAAAGAAGTGATATGGGATTTAAAATAGGAGCTAGTTATGTGGAGTGTCCAACTTGTGCAGATGATATAATGCTATGCGCTAAATCTGAACAGGAAGCACAAACACAATTGTATATTATAGAGCAATGTACATCAGATGACAGAGTGAAAATTAACAGTAAGAAAACAGAAATTATTCGCATAAATGACAACAAAGCTAAAAATAAACCACTAACGCTCTTCAGCGAAACTATAAATGAAAAAACATCCTTAAAGCACTTGGGTATAGAACGAAAGAAGAACAACAGACCGGATATAGAAAAAAGAATCTCTATAGCAAGAGGCACTATGTATTCACTCATGGGAGCAGGTCTCCACGGAATCAATGGAATAAATCCACTGATAGCCTGGAAATTATGGCGAACGTTTGTTGTGCCAAGAATGCTATATGGAATTGAAACACTCACGATAACAACAACAGATATGTACAAACTCGAGCAATTTCAGAAAAAGACCCTTAAACAGTTTTTAGGCTTGCCACAACAAACAGCTGATCCAGCAATCTACATCTTGCTAGCAGCAGAGTGTATCGAGCAAATTGTACATAAGGCTATTATTGGATTGTTTCTAAGGATATTAAAAGACCCGGATTCAGTCGAGTACCAATTGGCCATGCGACAATTAGCAGTCAAAGACTGTGACTCAAATAGTTGGTTTATAACAGTGAATGAAATTCTACTTTCATATGAATTGCCATCTACTCATAAGTTTTTATTAAGTCCTAAAAAAAATTGGAAACCTATAACTCATACAAAAATTGACAACTTCTGGAAAAACAAGTGGTCAGAAGATGCAAAAACAAAGTCAACGTTGAGTTATATGGAAACAGATACATGGAAATATAAACAACCAAATTTGTGTTGGAGCAGTGTCAGAGACAACAAACGAGACGTCAAAAAAGGAGTAATAAAATCACGAGTTTTGACAGGAACATACAAAACCCAACATGTCATCAGCCGGTATGAAAAATCTAGCACATCGTCGATATGTCAATTATGCCAAAAGGACACGGAGGATTATGCACACTTTCTCCTTAAATGCGATACACTATCGACAATAAGATATAATCACCTGGTAAGATTGGCTTTGCATCTTGAGAAGTTACAAGTAAACACAGATTTCCTAGTCAATTCTGAAAGGACTTGCTTCAACTGATAATTGACTGCAGTGCAAGTAATCTGATTGATTCTCAATACCGGAAAGATGTAGACACGATCTGCAGAGATCTGATTTATGCTCTGCATGTGAAAAGAGCAGAACTGCTTTTAGAGTAAAAGGCACAGGCACTTGGGTCCAGGATTTTTTTTTTTAAATAAAAATAAGTTATCTAGAGTGTATGTTTTATTTTAAAGCCACTTGACATGTTTTATTACTATTTTAGGCCATATTGACATTTTCCAAAAAAAAAATCTATATACCATCTAACTCACAGGCACTTGGGTCCAGGATTTTTTTTAAATAAAAATAAGTTATCTAGAGTGTATGTTTTATTTTAAAGCCCCTTGACATGTTTTATTACTATTTTAGGCCATATTGACATTTTCCACAAAAAAAATCTATATACCATCTAAAAAAAAAATTCTGTATACCATCTAACTAACAAGGCTTGCAACTTCTGTTGTGCTAAAAATAGAACAAAATTTACTAACTGGGATCCCCACGTTTTTCAGCCTTAAATCGCCGCCTGTAATGTTGAAATGTGCCTCGATCAACTTCTACCCATCCATTCTTACTTTAGAGCATAAATTATTTCGCAGTTAAATCGTTTGTCGTACAAGAATCGAGTTTGTTTTTCGCAAGCGAGCCAAAATTAACATCGGGACGGAAGCCTTTTCATTTATTCAGGGGAGTTAATTATTCACGCAATCTGAGGAGTTCCGTATTGACTGGAAGCAAGGTAATGTCAAGGTGAGTTACGAAAATAATTTAGTAAACAAACCAGCATGAACATTTTGTAAGTTTTCAATTTTGTCACGACAAATTTATCAATATGGATGAAGACCAAACACTTGCTTATAATATGATATTAGAAGGGCACAACATTTGCTTAACAGGGCAGGCCGGAACAGGCAAATCTTTTGTTATAAGAAAGGCCGTAGGCGAATTAAGAAAAATGGGTATTCGTGTCGCTCTCACTTGTTCAACAGGCATAGGGACAACTGTGTTCGAAAGTCTACCAGCTTGTACCTTACACAAATGGGCAGGTCTTGAAGATGGCAGGCATGACAATACTGAACTTTATCATTTAATCATGACCGACGAGAGGTACAACAAAATAAAAGGGGGAATTCGAGACGATGAATACCTTTTTATTGACGAGGTGTCAATGATTAGTAGCAAAGTATTCAACCAAGTAGAGTTCATATGTAGAAAGGTACGAGGGAACACAAAATATTTTGGAAATTTGACGGTCGTATTATCAGGGGATTTTTGGCAATTACTCCCTGTCAATTATGAGTTGTATGGGGATTTCGGCCACCACTGTGTAACTCTGAATTGGTTTGACACTGTTTTTTCTCATAGAATAAATCTTAATATCATACATAGGCAATGTGACACTATGCTAATAAATGCAATAAATGAACTTGAGCGTGGGACACCATTGCCACCTACAGTGGCCTTCATAAATTCCTTATCAAGGCCCTTGTCAGAAGACATGGAAAAAAATTCAGTTTATCTTTTCGCTAGGAACATTGATGTTGATTTATTTAACCATGATAAAGTGCAAGGATTACCCGGTCAGATGTCTGTTTTTCGTTCAGAAGACGAAGGTGACATTCATTATATTAATAAATTTCTTGCACCAAAACATTTAGGGTTGAAAATTGGATGTCCAGTTATGCTCCTTGTGAATTTGACTGAAGAACTTGTTAATGGGAAAATTGGCAAAGTTTCCAATATTCTAGGAGAAGAAATTTTTGTAGATTTTACAATTCAAAATTCTTTAAAAACTGTTAAAATATCAAAATATTTGTTTAGCACATATGACCCAAAAGACAAGTGCATTTTGGCAAAACGCACCCAGTATCCATTGAAGCTTGCATATTCAATGACAATTCATAAAGCACAAGGAATGACATTAGATTCAGTAACAGTAGACTGTAGAAATGTATCAAATCCTGGTCAAATAGGTGTAGCAGTTGGTAGAGTAAGGTCAACAGAAGGACTTTGTGTTAGAAACTTTCGTCAGACACTTTGCAGGCCCCATCCAAGTTCTGTTGAACAGTATTACAAATCTTGTACTGTAGGATAAGTTAATGTCACTAAAAACTGTTGTAAAGTGAATGCAGAATTATCTGATGTCGATGACCATCGGTCAGATTCAGAAAGTGAGCATTTAGATAATGACGATCATAACTATGATGATGATGATGATAATAAACATGTAAGGCTTGATTCAGATTCAGAATTATCAGATTTTGATATAGAGGTACTAAAACTTATTGATGATATGGAGATGCCAGAACAAGTTCGATGTTTATTAAACAATTGTATTTCAGACTTTTTAGATACCCCCCAGGAAGAATCTTGTGCAAATTTTAAAACTGAAACATTAAAACATTTATCAGATTTTGAAACTTGGGTTGAAAATCAAAGAAACCATTTAGATAATCTAGGCGAGAGGCTTTTTCCTATACAGAAGGTGAAATTTTCTGCCAAGGATTGTCATCAATTTTATGCTGAGTTTCAGGTTTATGTCTCTTCAGAGGACTTTCGTTCTAAAACCTTACAGTTATGTAGCCATTACAAGTCAGTTGCCAAAGATGAATGCTTTCAATTTTTTACTAACATTTTGTTTTTGATGCAAAAAGATGTAATAGAAAATATTGATAAAAGATGTGAAAAAGAACTTGGTTTTCTAAAAAAAGTACCACTTGAAGAGGAGTTGGGTGACCCTGCTAGAGGGAAAATAAGATATATTGGTGGGTACACAATAGCAAAATTGAAATTTAGAAATTCACGAATAATTCAAAATTCACTATATGTTAAAGGGAAAGAGGACACTTTAAAAGTGGCAAAAACAAAGGCTGAACTTTTTGATTTGATTACCACAACATACTCTGAAATAAGTAAAAATACTAGTGACATTCAAAGTCTGCAAGAAACCCAAAGGAAACAAAATTTGTTAGAGGGGCTTTGTAATATTGATGATGAAACCTTTAATTTTTTCCTTCAGCTGGAAAGACAATGCAGAGAACTTTTGTGTTATGAAAATCTTCAAGAGAAGAAATTTGAATTTTTTATTTATGTGAAAAAAAATATGCTTGAAAATGAAGACCATAAAAAATCTTTAATTAAGCTGTTTTAAAATTTTGTAACTGATGAACATGGTGTTAGCATTGAATGTTTCTGTCCGGAAGATTGCAACGCATGTTCAATACTAAAGACAATTTTTAAGGATGTTATATCGTTATTTGTCAAAGTGTCAGTTGCACAATTTCGCAAAGACTTTCTCTCATTCATAAAAACTGAAAAAACTAAAGCTTTGCGAAAAAAGGTGATGAAAAAAGGACAACAAAAGACTAAGCAGTTAAATATGGATCAATTATTAGATGATGTCTCTGAAAACAAAGTTGTGTCTCATTTACTATTTAAATCTGAGTTTATCCAGGGTACAGAAAAAATTAACTCGACATTTATTAAAAAAACAGCTACTGATTGTCTGTGACGCATACAACTTGAAAATAAAAAAAAGTTTAAGAAAGTCAGAAATTGTAGATAAGTTAAAAGAACACATTTTGGCTTCTGATAGTATGCCAAATGCACAAGTTTTATGTAAAACATCAAAAAGTAAAGAGTGTAGCATAACCATAAGCAAAGATAAGACTGATGTACACAGTGAGAATGAGGGACAAAACAAAGCAAGTGATAATACAAATATAGGTCATCCGTCATCATCAAGTTCAGGTGCATGTAGTTCGACTGGTCCCAGCATTCCAGTTAAAGTAATTGGAAAAGGGAAAAGGGAAAAGGTTAGCGAGCCAACCATCTTCACCAAAAAGTAGTACAAGTAAAATACATGAAGAATCACAATCTAATTCCTCTGACACTGACTTTGAGTTAATCATACCAAAAAGAAATTCTAGAAAAAGACAAAAACAAATACAAATGGATTCTGATGAAGAAAATTGAGAGATGAATGATTTATGTTGATTTTTATTATTTTATTTCAACTGTAGTCAGTTTGACTTCTATAAATCTGCAGATAAAATTCTTAAAAATCCAGTTTTCAAATCAACATTTTTTCCCTAGATATACATTAATGTATGATATATATGAACTCTGACAATTAATCTCAAAATTTTTGGTTCATTATTAAATCGTTACCTATTAGGTCTCTATGTTAATTATATTTTCTGAAGTGTAAAAATCTGGATGGAGTGAGTACAAATAACAGATGTACCATGTGACATAGGAAATTTAAGTATTAAAGGAAATCAATGAAATAGCACTTTAAGTATTATACATGTACAGTATATACCATGGATCTTACGAATTAAGTTATTAAAACCAACAAATCCGAAGGATGAGTTGGTTTAAATAAGTTCATTCGTAATATCCTTGGTATATACATGTATGGTT
>MJUT01060761.1:0-24055 GCA_002080005.1 Gigantidas platifrons
TCAGTTGAACGTTTTGATCATATGATGTTTGTATGCAGATTCAAGCATATCGGTGATCAAAACCACAGCGAGAAAAGCTGCTATGTGGCTAGTGAATTTGTTATAGCTCTGAGTCTGTTGGTTGGAATTTGTTAAAATTTTGATATTTATTACAGTGGATATATTCAAACATAAGAAAATTAAACGAGCAGATCAAATTCTACCTGAAGTGTATGGTACCACCTTAAACCACCCTTTCTTGTTTAAGGAAGGCAATTTTCATGCACCAAGTGAGTGTGTGATGGTTGTTTAACACCAAGTGAGTGTGTGATGGTTGTTTAACACCTAGTGAGTGTGTGATAGTTGTTTAACACCAAGTGAGCAACATTTTAGCCATATCAATCATGGCAAGAACAAGTTGCATTTTGATGAGTTGATGATGATGATGATGATGATGTCCGCTTTGTACTAGACCAACACGCTTAGATGAATTTTTATAGTGCTATTCACTGAAACAACAGTGTGCAGCTATTAATGTCACTCCACTTGGACACATTATACCGATTCGGAGCCAAGCAGTCTTTACGTTTGCTCCTTAAAATGGTGTATTCAACAGAGAACCAACAAATTCCATTTTTGTAGTTATTGGTTATGATCCAACCACAGGGACTTGCTCCCAGCCACTAAATTTGCCCTACTGAATTGTTTTTTTACTGTCAATGGAATACCCACTTCAAAATCACAAGTAGGTAATACATTAACAGCAACAAGAAAATTCAGTGGGGCAAATTTAGTGGCCGAGAGCAAGTCCTGTGATCCAACCTGTCCTCGAACCGACTATCTACTAAACTTGAGGCGAGCACAGTAACCATTACACCGCTAATGCAGTTTCTTGCACCAAAGTGATACAGGTCGTTAAAGTTGACCAATCACGATTCTCTGTTTGACCATGACAATAACAGTCTTTTTTCTTGTATGTAAAATCAAGTTTAAGTTGTCTCCCTTCTTTAAGCTGTTTGTGTATATTTCGACAAAAAAACATTTGGAAATTATCCACACAAAAAAAGTATCCAGCTTGTACCAACAAACTGACTTTAACTTATGGGATAGTTTGTAGATCATAGTTGGTCCTGTTCTGTTGGCCATTGTATTGTCTGTCATTCTTCGATTTAACGGCTTCTGATTACCCTTTTTTTATCTTCAAATGTTGCTTGTAATCAAGATCGAAAGTCACAATTGTGAGCTATGCAAGTGCATATGAAGGTTATGAATGGAAGATTATTGTATGGCTGTATTTTTTTTTTTTTATTTATTTATTTTTTTTGCATCTGTATCATATGCATGTACACGTCAAAATCCACATAGGAAATAAATTGTAGAGTCTCTTTATTTATCATACATGTACTTACTCTGCATCTATGTTTTAAGTTGCCTTTTTTGTTTTTATTGTTGCTGGTGGTTCTTCATAGTTCTTGGTCACATATTATGTCAGCAGATTACGCATTTTACAAAAGTAGATTTTAGAACAACACTCTCTTCCCTTAAAATTTATAGGTATTTATTTATCTATTTTCAGCATTTTGTGCTGTAAATGGACGTCAGGCAAGACCTAAAGTTAAAAAGACACTAAGTGATTGTGTTTCTATTGCAAACTGGAGAGCAAAACAGAGAATATTAAAGAAATTTGGAGTTCGGTTGCTTTGACAACAGAATTTTAAGTACTTTTTTCATTTATTTACAGAATTTTGTACAAATTATGGGCGACATGACAGATCACAAGTCCGAAAAGCCTTTAGAAACAGTGCATATAATTTTACATGGAGAGCAAAGCAGAAACTTTCAGCGAAAAGAATGACCAGGCTACAGTGAATAAATGAGGGATTTGTTTTTTGCAGTTGAATAAAAGACGGATTTCTTTTTACAGCCTGAAGAAAACTGACGTGAAGTGTGCAAAAATATTTTGAAATGGATTGTACAATTTTCGCAGTATATTTCACAATTTAACACCACGACCAGTGTAGTGTATGGCTGACATGATTTATTTAATTTCAGAATTTCACATTATATTGGAACATTGAAAAATTGTTGCATCATGGAGAAAAACGACCAATTAATAGAGAGAATGTGAAGATTTAGGTTGTCAAGGCAGACATTAAA
Organism: Gigantidas platifrons; assembly: GCA_002080005.1. Taxonomy (NCBI): domain Eukaryota; kingdom Metazoa; phylum Mollusca; class Bivalvia; order Mytilida; family Modiolidae; genus Gigantidas; species Gigantidas platifrons. Next base: position 2,137 of record MJUT01060761.1, read on the forward strand.
AATAGTTTTCTATTTCCAGACTTTTGTAGATTGTATTTCTAAATTAGAAACACAATTAGAAATTCTGTCTGTAATTTTACATGGAGAGCTAACAGTAGACGTAAAGAAAAGACTGACAAGGAACCAGTTATTTATAGAATACAAGACAGATTTTTTTTCCTTGAATAAAGGGATGAATTTGTGTTTTTATTTGCAGACTTTTGCACCTCTAATGGAATACATTCGAGACCAAGAGTTAAAAAAGTTTTGGGAGACAGTGTGTCTAATTTTACATGGAGAGCCAAGAAACGAATTCTAAAGATTTGTGAAAAATACAAAATGATGTAGACCTCTTCGTCTTTTGCAGAATTTTGTATACAAAATGGCAGACACCAGAGGTCAAAGTGCAGAAAGGCCTTGACAGACAGTGTGGTCGCAACTTCATGGAGAGCCAGACAGAAATTTTTGAAAATATTTCACAAGTTACCTTGAATGTTAGGAAATATAACGCCAGTGAAATCTGATAATTTCACAAGTGAACTTGAATGTTTGGAAATATAACTTTAGTGAAATGAAATTGTGTAATTTCACTGACACTGGTGAACTTGAATGTTATGAAGCATAAACATGAATGTCTGGAAATATAACTTTAGTGAAATCTGATATATTTTCACAGGTGAACTAGAATGTTTTGAAATACAATGTATGTGAAATCTAAGTGAACTTGAATGTTTAGAAATACACTATAACTCAAGTGAAGTCTGATATTTTCCCAAGTGAACTTGAATGTTTGAAGGTATGACTCAAGTGATATTTCATCAGCAACTGATTTTAATTAAACTCATTTTTAATGTCACTGGAATTAGTGAATATTATATTTATGTTAGTATTGAAGATTAAAAAAAAAGAGATATCTAAATATTGAAATATGTAACCTATCAATAATACAGAGAGTAGCAAAAAAAAATTGTTAAAAACTTGTGCCTCAACCAAATATGTTTGGTCATCTAAAGCTTCGTGCAGGACAAAAACTACTAATTAATTTCTTCAACATTTTCTACTTAATTTGTATTTTGTTCAAGCCTACCTGGCTGTTTTATCTTAAGTTGAACCTTTCTAAGACCATATATTTTCTGAAACGGACATGATTCCTCTACGTTCTGTCAAAATATCAGGTCATGTTTAAAATCTTGCAGTGAAATATCAGGCTATGAAAAACACCTACTCTAAAAATAGCTCTGTCATCCCCCAGAAATTTAGTATTTATAGGTCATGCATCAAATATTACATAAACCCCATTAGAGGTATTAAATACAACCAAATCCATCAAATTTGGGTCTACAATAATCCTCATACATTTAACTTCAATTATCAATTTTAATTATTCCATTCCATTCAGCATTTTTCACAATGCTACAAAGTGAAAGGAACTTTTTTCTTTTAAAGAGACTACTGATTGGTGAATTAGTGCTTTGACACCAGTGCCAATTTGCATGATTTGAATCAAGCTTGGCTGGTTCCCTTTTCAAAATTGTACCAGTCAGCTCTAACCTCAATCCATGATGTCTGTCATTCATTGCTATAAAGTTTCTATTTTTTAAATAACCAAAACTAGTACATTTGAAGATAGAATGAGCTGAAATGTAATTACATGATAATATGTTAAAATATATTCCAAGTTATTGTGAAATTTGCTATTTTACCAATTTTTTGCAGGCCCCAAAACATTTATGAATCTCTTTTTCACCTTTGAAGCAACAGAAACCATATCAAACCAAACATCGTTTGTGTTGTTTTTGAGTGATCATGTTTCAAACTGTATCCAACAGGCCAGTCCTCAATCCAAGAAGGCCACCATTACGCATAGGAATTTTTTTTTAGATGACAAAAATCGTTACATTTTAAGATTGAACGACTTGAAAATTCTCTATACCTATGTATTGCAATGGTTTATTGAGAAAATAAAGATATAGTAAAGATAAACATAATTGCATGGTAATGGGTAATTATGGACATTTTGTTTTAGCATCCATCATTGTCAATGTCCGTAAATTTTTTAATGTTACTTTCATATTCTCTGAAACCACTGGCACTGGCCCAGTTAGAACAAAACCTGGGAGGTTCATCGGATGGTCGTTTAAAAATGTGTGTGTGTGTTTTTTTTTAATTCACTAAAGAGACAAGAGGCTCCAATGTGCTAAGAAGGGGGTTTACTGTTATTGTATGTGCACCGTTTATTTTTCAACAAATTTAGATGATATTTTTTTTTATCGTAAGTTCCTAATAGAATTATGTTTATTAGTGTTCTAACTTATTAGATTTCTGTCCCTGTGTGTTTCAGATCTGTAATGGGGTCGTCGTAGTCGTGATTGTGTGGTAATTGGATGTACATGTACATCTAACAGTTACCAACACAAACAAACTTGTCCATCAAGTTCAATTCCTGTCCGAAGGGATGGCGAGGCGATGTGTACTTAATACAAATTTGTTATCAAGTTTGTTGTTTCTTTCCACTAATAAATCTTACTAACACGATATTATTGAACTATTGTTGAAGAAGTGGCATTAAATACCAATAACCACTTACACAAACCCATGCCATTAATGGTGCAAAGTGTCGTTAAACCCCAACAACCCAAACACTACCACTGTGCACAAATGGTACAAAGTATTTTAATCTTGGTCCAGGTATTAAGGTGGTACCATTCACTTCAGGTAAAATTTGATCTGCTCATTTAATATTCTTTTTTTTTTTGTAGTGTATTTGAATATATCCACTGTAATAAATATCAAAATTTTAGCAAATTCCAACCAACAGACTCAGAGCTATAAATTCACTAGCCACATTGCAGCTTTTCTCTCTGTGGTTTTGATCACGGAGATGCTTGAAATCGGCATACAAACATCATATGATCAAAACGGTCAACTGATTTTAAAGAGTTATCTCCCTGTAGTGTTTAGTACCCCCTTAAGGTCTATTTTCAAGCCCATTTAAACGAAATCTTGCCTTTTTTTAATTTCAGGGTTTTGTATATCGGCAAGTACACAAAACAGAAGTATAATTAGAAGGGCTTTGGTCAATAGTGTTACAGCTGCTACGTGTCATGCTAAAAATAGAACGATGACTAGTTTAAAGAAAAGTTGGCTAAAAATTGTGTAAAGTTTTAACTACATAACAGTGTTAGTACATGTATATACATATATAAACACATATACATATACAATGTATGAACAGAAATGCTGTCATTAATACTGTGTAGTTCTGAACTTTTAATGATTGATGTATATTTTGTAAATATTTAAAAAAAAAATGCAGTCATTAAGACATGTGTAGTTCTGATGGTGTATGAATATTTTATAAATATTTTAATAAAATGACTTCCAATGAATTGTATTTGCATACTTGTGATCTATTTATAATATACCATGATTTGCGCCTCTCCATTTAAAGGGTCAAGCTGTCCAACGAAGCACCATATCCGGCCTTTCTAGTCTGATAACTTAATTTATCTGATGTTCTCGCGGAAAGTAGACTGCCTTCTAGGTAACAATCAATGGATGACACTTCGTTTATATCCGACCCAACGCTTGGCGCTTGCAATATCCATGCGCCTGTCTCAGCAAAAGCAGCAGACTTTTCCCTTTATCACCTAATTAAGTAAATTATTGTGTCAAATAATTACTGGTCCATGTCACGGCATGTGTAATGTTAAAAAAGAGTTTTGCTTCATCTGCTGTCTGATCATCATCTGTCCTTGACCTACTCACTGGCAATCAAGGCATCTTATTCATAGATCCACCTCAGTGCCTCCTGGTTCATTTATTTTTGCAAACTCGCCATGAATTTGATTTTATAATATACCGGTATTTTAGTCGTTCTTGGTTTTACAATCTTAGAAAACTGCATCAGTGGTGTAATGTTTAGCGTGCTATCCTCGAGTGCTGTAGATCGTGTGTTCGACCCACGGTCAGGTCAAACCAAAGACTATCAAAATTGGTATTTGCTGTTTCTCCGCTAAGTATACAACATTGAGGAGTAAGAGTTAAAACGTATTGGCTCGGAATTAAGATAGTGTGTTCGAATTTGAATTTGAATTTTTGGTGTTTAACGCCACTTTTAGCAATATTTCAGCTATATCATGGCGACCAGTTTTAGTGGTGGAGGAAGCCGGAGAGAACCACCGACCCCGGGCAAACAACTGGTAAACTTTATCACTTGCGGCTGCGAGTCGAGTGCATCCTTTTTTGTAATTTACAAAGCTGGGCGCGAACCCACGCCGTATTGGTGATAGGCTTGTATGAGTTGTTAGATCCAACGATCTAAGTCATTGAGCCACCCAGGCCTCTAGTGTGTTCGAGTGGAACAACATGAGTACATGTGAATTGATGTTTCAATGAGCTAGTACTATAAAAATTCAACAATAAGTCTGTTAGTACTAAGAAGACATCATCACCATCATAATCTCATCTAAATTTAGCTTGTTCCCACCATAACATAACTGCCAAAAATTGCTCACTTTGGGTGAAAAATATTTTAACGATTCAGCAGTATTCATAATCCGATAAGATAAGATAGATAAAGATATCTTATTGCATAAGCAAAACAAGCTATAGCAAACATAACAAATACAAATTATAAGCGACAAAAATATGTCCAGTACAGAGAGCATATTAATAACTAAAATATAATGTTAAACAATTAATTGAGTCCTAAGTCTCCAACTGTCTTTAAGGAAACATATTATTTTATATAAAGTATTTCTAGATTTTGTTCGCAGCAATGTAACATATTTGTTTATATTTGGCCATGAACAATATTGGCTTGGTAAATATTTAAATCTGAATTGTCTATCTGGACAAACTAAAGTAAAATGGTACTCATCTTCTATAACATATATGACACCTAAAAATTGATATACATGTACAATATAAAACTACATGGAGCTTGCAAAACGTTGATGATATATGCTGATTGTATCAGCTATTGGAAATCCAAAGGTGTTTGCTACTGTGGTTGTACTGTACATTGGATAGCTAAGTGGTATATACACATGTTAACTTATGTGAAAGCATTTGCTATCGATAATTACTCTGAATAAACCACAGCTACACTGAACAACATACACGTGCATTTGTTTAAACACATGAGACGATACATTCTAAAAGACAAATATAAACTAAATTATATACATGTTCATGAGTTAATCAAAGCTCGCAAAACCCATGTGTAGCAGACAGACTACATAAAAACGAAAGTACAAAACAAAACCACCAAAAGAACACTACCGTAGGTCGTGGTCCATGTCTAAAAATCTATGCAAGTTGTTGATAACCCCTCGTGTGGGAAATAAAAGTATAAATACACAAAAAAAAACACCAAAACGAGAAAGATACCCAGATGTAGCGTTTGTCATCAGACGTCAACAGTACAACTCACCTGCGGGCTAAACGCCATTTCATGTTCATATACCGGTAATTAATGACGGTATGAATCATTACTTACGACGAGAATAGACACATCGAAAGTGTAATGGTTAGTGTGCTCGCCTAGTGTGGTAGATTGTGGGTTCGAGTCCTGATCGGGTCTAACCAAAGACTTATAAAATTAGTATGTGTTGCTTCTCCGCGAAGCATGGAACTTTAAGGAGTAAGAACAAAGACTGGTTTGCTTTGAGTCACGATAATGTGTCAGAGTGGAACGGCATGTCTACCCACGGACTATTGCTTCAGTGAGCTAGCACTATAAATACCCAATTGAGCGTGTTGGGCTAGTACAAAGGTGACCCCATCATCATCAGCTCTTTGAAATGTAACTTTTTCTCGCCATGATATGACTGAAAATTTGTTCATTTGGCGTTAAGCAACGCTCACTCACTCATTACTGAAGATTTTATAGTGACTGTGAAATATGGTACAGCAATAAAATCTCTGTTCCTTTACTTTAATGATTGGTGTTTACGTGTAATTTTAGTTTAAACATATTTTATTAATTAATTCAACATAACATTACAATATTCAACATAAATACATTACATAATCAGAAGTAATCAATAGGATTGAGAAACAAGTTACAATAACTTATATTAATCCCTATCCTTAGGAATAAATTTATTTATAATAATAATGTAAATCTCTAAGGGTAATTTTGGATCGTCTCTTATGTTCATTAACACCCATATCTTTTATTACTAATACAGTTTAATTTCACAAATTCAGTGTTGTTCAAGAAAGGTAAATACGGAAGACAACTGTTTCAACAGTGAACCAAACTGATACACTTTTTTGTTGGTCAGATGCAATGCTCTACGACACTAAGCCTTGTGGTCATACAACTTTTGAACAACGGGATTTGTATTCGTACTCGAAAAATCAGCCAATCAGAACATAGCAACAAAGAAATACTTAGTTCTAATTGGGAAATTTCGGGTAAGAATACGAAAATTGTACTCGAAAGTATTATGAACGTAAAGCCAGAGAATACTTCATAGTTAAAGTTGTATCTTACACACTTTCGTCACTGTCGGGGATCAAACTGAAGAGATTATTGACTAAATAGTTGTCTTGATCACTGATATATTGTTATTGTTTTCAGGTTTCTGTATTGGACACAGCTTACAAGGTATGTCTAGAATAAAACAAGCCTTACATAACAGTGTATCAGCAGCAACATGTCACGCCAAACAGCGAATACTACGAAAGCAGAGTAAGACGGGCTTTACGCTACAACGTTATTTCGGCAGCATGTTACAACGTCAAACGGCAATGAATATTCTTAAACCAGAATAAAACGGGCTTTACGCTACAGCGTTGTTTCGGAAGCAAAATGTCACGCCAAACAGTGAATACAATGAAAACGGAATAAAACGAGCTTTACGTTACAACGTTGTTTCAGCAGCGACATTTAACACCAAGCAGTGAATACTACGAAAATAGAATAAAACGGGATTAACGCTACAGAATTGTTTCAGCCGCAACTTGCAACTTGTCATATCAAACAGCGAATACTACAAACAACGGAGTAAAACGGGCTTTACGCTACAACTTTAAGCTGATACTTATAAAGGACCCCATTGGAAATAAGCTGAATGGCTTTCATGGGCTATCCTTGGTGAGAAAGTTCTCAGCAGCTACAATTGGTGAATTGAAGTTTCAGTTAAAGATGGCAGTTTTATGTTTTATTTTTAACTTAACGAGAAATTTTTAAACACTTGTGTATGATGTTGAAATTTGTAAACCTAAATATATTTTACCTTTTATCTTTTACCTTTACAACTGTCTTTCGGAAGCATATACCAACGTCAAACGATGAATATTTCTAAACCAGAATAAAATGGCTTTCCGCTACAACTTTGTTTCAGCAGCAAGATGTCACACCAAACAGCGATAACAGAGTAAAACGGGCTATGCGCTGCAACGTTGTTTCGGCATCGTATTACAACGTCAAACATCAATGAATATTCCCAGACCAGAATTTCTACTTCCCCATGCAGTGCCGTATTTAGGACATATGAGGCCCTGTGCTAGTTAAGTTATGATGCCCCTTACTTCGGCCTTGAAGGAGGTAGACCCGGTAGGCCTACAAAGGCAGTCAGGCATACATGCTCCGGAAAATTAGGAATAGTTAAAATATTACGTTATATTAGGCCAGATATGTACACTGCGTCTTCAACAAACTAGAAGCTATTATATAATACCCAAAGCCCCAACCCACCCAACACTGTCTTACACAGGTCACATAATGAAACATTCAAACTTGATAAAAAGAGAGCAGACAGGGCATTCATTACAGTCAACATCATGTAGTAGTAACTAAATCTAAACATCATTTAACGCAGTGGTTCTCAACTTTTTTCCCCCATGGACCTCTTTTACTCTTAATTTCTTTGGTGGACCGTCATAACCATTTTATGAAATAGCTTTATTTTATTTTTTACTAATAAATAATTTTAGGAATTGTATTATAGAAATAGTCAATGTATATGCTTTATTTGGAGTAAAACTAATTTAATGAAAATAAACCTGTATTTCACAACTAAATTCTATAGATCATTTATGTACACTAGAAAAATAACTCATAATATACAGTAAAAATAACATGAGTTTAAAAAACAATATTAACCATGCGCCATATTACTGGCAACATAATGACTAGTATTGAGACTGAGAATACAAAATACCAAGACAGTATCGCGATCAGTAACCTTGCCTGTAACCTTGAGCGCGAGTGAGAGCTTGTTTGCAAGGACAGAGAGTATGAAGACAGCGGTGTTTGCTGCTCGGAGGAGGGAGGGAGTCGTGGTGGCCTCAGTAGGCGTTACTAACAATATGACATTCTCGAAAGGTTAGCAGTTCCTGTTTCTTTTAAGATAAACCCCGTGTAATCAAGTCATGTAGGACACCACTATGCGCAATTATTGTAATTTTCATAATCTTAAAAAGATGGGAAACCCGAGACCTGCATCACATACCTGTGTCGCATTTTAAATACACAGCAGGCTACAAGAAATCCTGGTAATGTGTGTTTATCGTTGGTTAGCTTCTAGGGAGCTTAATTCATTCAAAGCTGTGTTATTTCATGTACATCCAAAAAAAAAACTAAATGATTCATAATAGTTTATCACTAAAACTTGGAAGAACTTTAGGGGGCCCGGGTGGCTCAATGAGTTAGTTCGCTGGATCTAACAACTCATACAAGCCTATCGCCAATACGGCGTGGGTTTGCGCCCGGATGGCTTTGTAAATTACAAAAAGGGTACACTCGACTCGCAGCCGCAAGTGATAAAGTTTACCAGTTGTTTGTCCATGGTCGGTGGTTCTCTCCGGGTACTTCGGCTTCCTCCACCACTAAAACTGGTCGCCATGATATAGCTGAAATATTGTTGAAAGTGGCGTTAAACACAAAAAATCAAATAAAAAACGTTAGAGAAAACCGATGGGGCAATAAAGAATGAACAATCTAGAGAAACTGGCAATATTGGGTACAAAAGACGCAATAGGAAGACAAACAACACTAAAAACACAACATAGAAAACTAAGAGAGTAAGAAACAAGAAAATCAGTTCCTGCCTTTTATAAGACACCACCATTCCCATCATACAGTCAAGACGCATTGGACACCACCTTATGCAAACAAACTCAAGTAAGACATAGTCCCTCCCACAAAGAACTGAGGGAAAAGACGAACCGAACATCACCCCCATGCGAACACCACAACACGACACCAAGAACGCAAAGACACACAATATGACAACAAGTTGGACACCACTATACCCAAACTAACACAGACAACACAAACAAGACATGAGCTCTCCCACAAAGAACTGGAGGTTTACTTTATCATATATTTCAATGTTATTATTTTCAAATTTCAAAATTCAATTTTCAGTATCACACAATGTGCTCAAGTCGGTTCATCATTCAGAATATGACGAAAAAAGATTTAGCATCCACCCGAAAGAACTGATATCGCTGTTAATAAAAACGTAGACACATCAAATGTTAATCTATGCGTCATATCCGAACCATGACGCCAAACCCAACACAAACAAAAGCACAAAACAAACAAACAAATAAACAAACAAGCAATCAACAACAGCCAGTACCAATAAATATGGGTGTAAAGTTATTCATTGCTACCGATAATAAATCTGAACCACGACGACGCCCACCCCAAAACGAAAACAAACAAGAAATCAACAATGGCCAGTACCAATAAATATGAATGTACAAATATTCATAGCTATCGATATATCTAAATTTGAACCACTATACCCACCCTAAAACAAAACCAACAAGAAAACAAACAAATAAACAAACAAAAATCAATAGTATTCAAAACCAATAATGAATACAAAATTGAAAAAAAAATGTAAATAAGATTTTAAATGCAAATCATCTTCTAAGGGCCAAATTAATACACAACAAATTAAATGAAAGGGTTTATCTGGATAACAGAAATCAATACATCAATACAGTCGAGTATATCGTGTTGTTTGTCATACCAAGTACCCAGTGTTGTACAAACATACATATTAACAGTATCTCTGAATATTACGTACCTCTGTTAATATTGCTACAAACGGATGAAGTTGAAGATTATGGAATATCTTATACAAACAGGGATAGGGTTAGGGATTTTGTCAGCTTGTTTGTTCACAGTAGGATTAACGTTAGATCACCAAGGAAAAGCTCTACAAGATAAAAAGGGGGGTTACGGTGTTTAATGAAAGATAAAATATATAATGTGGCTATGCTTTATATAATAAAGAAAAGATATTTAAAAAGATACACTGATTTAAAACATAAAATAATAAGGCAAACGAATAGTAAGAATAGTGTTTACAGTTCATGGAGTTTTTGGTGATAAGATTTAATCTTTTTACGAGATAGATTAAGATCTCAGTATTTAAGCACATGAGCTTGTGGCACGGAATTACCACCCCTTTCTGTTTAAATATTTATTTTCAATAAAATTTCTTTATTATTTCACCCCACCCCCCTTTATTTAACTTGTTCGTGTCGATATACGTACACACTTATGTTAATAGCTACATACACGTGGAGAAAGTGAATGGACCGTGTCCAGATAGGTTTGGAAATTGAAATAAGAAATCTAAATTTCCTATAATAGGTTCCCGATAAGAGAGCTAATTATATAATATGTACCTTCCGCTTCTCTCTCTCTCTCTCTCTCTCTCTCTCTCTCTCTCTCTCTCTCTCTCTCTTAAAACTCTTACACATTCGTTTCATCTTCAAATGTTTAACCGTTTTCCAATGAAACACTGAAGTTTAACAGGCAGTTACATGGGTATCTTAAAGCTTACCCATTCATGTTTCATTGCATCCATAAAGACATTAAAATACTTGGATTTCCAACTTTTTCACTCTGAGCGTACCTATTGAAGAGGCATTAGATTATATAATGATATCTACTTGATTTCTAGGGAGCGGTTTTTGTATAAATAGTCTCTATATTATAATGTCCATATCACAATACAACAATAACGGTCAAATGATTTATCAATATAGGACTCTTCTGTACAATAATATATATCATGTTAATTTTGCTGACTAGACAATCCTAGTTTTATACTCAATAAACAGATCAGGTATATATACATGGATGTATGATCAATGTTTGATAATTCCTGGGAACTTGTAAATTATTCTGTATATTGTTGAAAGTGGCGTTAAACACCACACCCCCTCACTATTCTATCTATTTTACAACCTGACTTTCATGAAAATGTTATTTATACATTATTGGCATTTTTCGTATTTCACGCTGTAATTTAAGTACATTTCCTTACACTCAGATTAATATTCTCATCGTCCGTAGACAGGATTTTTCAAGGGAAGTGGTTCGATAAACTCATGGTGCGGGTCTGGGTCAAAATCTGGACTTTAATACTGGTAGTTCAACCGAAATTCCGAGTTTAATAGTCAGCATTCGAAACCAAAATCTCGACTTTAATAGTACTTCTTTGTTTTTTAAAGGGGGATCTACCCCCACTTATATGTGTGTTAATTTATTTTAATTTATTTTTAACGATATATCTAAATTTCACAATTAATGAACCCTTGCTATTGTAAATAAAACCCCTTTATCTATTTTAGTTAAAACGAAATTCCTATAGTCACAGTAAAATTTAATAAAATTATCACGTTTTGAAATCAACAATTTTAATTAAAAAAATTGTAAATGGAGAATTTATTTTTATTATATAGTTTAATAAGTATCTATCTCGACCTTTGACCCACAAAACGTGACAAATACAAAAGCAATACACAAAACAATAAATCGCTCTTTTTTGTTTTAGCAATATTTAAACATTTAAATCAGTGCTCTAAATATTGCAGGTTAAATCTAGGGAATTTAAAGTTCAGATCGCTTTAATCTCCTATTGATAAACTATAACTAGTGTTCCGAATGACCAGACCCCATTCGATTTTAACCATCCGTTGTCTGTGTATGTTGAAATGGAAGGATAGTCCTCTTTTCTATTGTTTTTGGGCCATTAAAAACAGAAAATGAGACACATAAAACAAAGCATATTACCTTGGCGACATAAGGAAATAAACCGCCATTTTACCTACAGAATTTTCGTGAAATAAAGAAACGGGATTTTTAAATTAGAAATTTGTGTATTTCGCAGTTTTCTGGAGGGAGATTTATCGTGAGAATGTGACAAAATGACCTATGACTATTCTAACATTGCAGGTTTTGTGTTTTTATCAAGGATACACACATAGGTTTTGTGAGTTATACAATTCGTGAAGATTAGTTACAGTGTATTATATTATTATATTTCGTTGTTTTTTTAAATTGTACATTTTCGTTATATAATGACGGGGAAGATACTGGCACCCCGCTCATCGACCCCCAAGGGTCCTCCGTCCAGACTTTTACCACAGGTACCGAAATTTTCCGTCAAAGAACCCCCTTTATCTAAACAAGCACGGATACTTCCACCGGTGCCTCCTCCACCAAGTAATGGAATGGTTAACAAGATTCGGTCCCTCCCTCGTGTACCACGGCCAGTACAAGCTCCAATGCCTGGAACACAGGATATGAGCAATGTGGACAAAAATCCCGCCATTCCAATGGTCCCAAAACATCCAAGACAGTTGCCGAAGATACCAAACACAAAGAACCAGAAGCAAGACAATTATAGGAGGGCCTATATGCATGGTATATATAAAAGGGAGGCTGATGAACATCTTCGGAAAAAGGACTATGACAAGGCCATGGAGGCCTATACTTCGGTAAGGTTAAAACGTAGTTTGTTTTCTCGTTCTCTAAAGTCGTTACACTGTAAGAAAACACACAGATCATTTTAGCTTACTAAATATAACGAATTGTTTGTGAAAATAACACTTGTTTGCCTGAAATGTTTTTATTTTTTAGGTGCGAATTATTTTAATGAAGAATATTTAAGAAAGTACTCGTGTTTTGATTATTCACTTGTCGTGTGAAATATAGAATAGCAATAAACAAGCTGTTCCTTTACTTTGTTTTGCGTCTAAAGTGTAAAGCTAGATAGGCTCTCGTATTCATTTACAACCATATTCTAGTTTTCTCTTACTAATTTAAACCGTGTTGTTTCGCTATTTTAAAACCAAATTAGAAATACATTTATTAAAAATGCAAAATTAATATAAAATATTTTTCATTCATCAATCATGACGATGTGTAAATGACATAACGACTGAATACCACTGAGACAACCTATATTCACTCACATTTATGATTAAATTTGCAAACATTTTTTATTCTGAGTATAATGGGTTTTAAAGATCACAAACATGCCTCTGTTTAATATTTCAAGATGTTCTACAAATTAATGAAAGCTTGAAGATATCAAATAAGTAATCAGAAGCCAAAAATGACGTTTATCTTGCTACGAGTTTTGTCGCTGATCGTCACGTTGTGTGTATTTTTTATTTTGTTTTACGACAATGCCGGTTATTGTCATATTATTTTATCCATATTTAATTATATGTCTGACAACACCACATCTTCGTTTGGACATGCATCAAAGATGGTTGGAATTTGAGGCTACCCTTCACATACCATTCGTCAATAACCATCTTGCATAAAATAAGACCTCACGATTACGGATAACAATTACGCTGAAATTCATATTAGTTTGTTTCATGTTGAATAATATCTTTTATTTATTTCTTTAAAATAATATTCTAAAAAACCGTTAACATGCATATATCATAAATCAGCACAGAACCCAAAATATTTGCTTTTAATTTTCCTTACACCAATTGTTTGCTTTATTTTATTTTTATTTATTTCTTTTTTTTTCTTTTCTCTTCTTTTCCTTTTTTTTTCTTTACTTAATTTTTTGGTAATAACTACGTGTATTTCCCCTTTCGTAGATTATAGAAAATATCAGCAAAGTTAAACATGTTTAAGTAAATTTACGTAACACCAATACCTAACATCAAACTATCATAAACAACAGACTTCAAGACATATATACATGTATATACAATTCTGATTGTACCTTTGTTTGTTTCTTTACATAATCATTTTAAAAGGAAACTGTTAACTTGATAAGGTACCCATTAAACTCATATAAGATAATCATCTACTTTTTATTAGGGGGTATTCTGACTTATTTGGTGGTCGTAAAGTAATCAATCATACAAGTACACACATAAACAACGTTCACTAAGAAGGAAATTAAAGGCATCATATGAATGACACATAATTATTATTATTTCTATGCTATATTCATTTTTTGGTGTATTGGTAGTTTTATATGGGACTGACCATTTAACTATTTGGGGTGGGGGGGGGGGGGTTGAGGTATAAAAAAATCAGAGTATTATTCTTTTTATATGATGAACATTTCTCGTTGAAAACTGCAGGGTCTGGTTATTTATGTATTGCATTTATCAGATTAATTGATCATTTCTGTATAATATGGCGACAGAAATTTTGAAGAAGAAAAACATACCACCCCTTAAAAGTTAAAGGGTAGTACGTACCCTTGCCATTATTTATCATTAAAGTTCATTTAGGACAAAATCGTAAGGAAATTTGTTTATTACGTATATTTTGGTAAAACTAATTGCTTTGAACATTATTTCAAACACTTGTTTACATAATGTAAGTATTTTCAATTCCCAATAAATAAACAAGACTTCAAATTAAAGTTGACTTGTGCCAAGCTATGATCGATACATGATGCGTCAAAACTTGAAACAGTTTTGAGTGTAATTTTTATGGGCTGCAAATATACTTTCCTCTTTGTTTACAATATTTATTGACTTGTTTATGTTTACTAGTAAACAAAGTCGTATATATCTGACGTAACTGAAGTGTCCATGTATGTTTACATCTGTCTTGCTAATCAAATGTTGCTGTGACGGCTGCATGTTTGGACATCTTCGGTAACGTGTCAGTTCTTGACAGCCCTTTCACTTTTGGATGATAAAACCATACATACGCACATCCGTAGGAATGGAGGGAGCGGGGAATTGAGATTCGTACGATACTCTATGAAAACTAAGAATGACTATTAAGCTAAAGAATTTGTTTGTATACTATGGCTATTTGAATCATGTATTCAGTTGAACTCTTTGACTATAATTTACGTCCAGATGTTTACCCCGACCGCAAGACCATCTCCTATCGCGAGTCTATCGAACCCCACCCCTCCCCTTAGACAAATTCTGTCTACGAGCCTGCATGGGGGGGGGGGGGTCAGTATAGAGACAAGTGCCTACAGATGGCATGCTTAAGCCCAGTATTGGTTTTACTTGGTAAATTTGTCCTGTTTACATTCAAAGTTTGTCACTTTTACTATGTGTTGTTTATACATGTCAAAAGTTGGCACAAAATAAATAAAAAGTGGACAAATATGCTAATTTATCAAATAAAAACGGTGTTCCTGCACAATGTATACAATAATTATTTAAACATATAAATCTTTCAAGTGTTTAAAAACATATCATTGTCTGGTTCCTTTGTACGTGTGTATTTTTAAAATTAATTGGATGGATTTTGAATACATTGACATCTTCCGTTCATGATCCATGTCGCAATCTGACATTTAAAGACTAGTATAAGGGATCGATCATGTAACTTATAGGGTTGGGTATGTTTCCCCGTAGCAGAAATTTTGTTTTCATGAGACACAAAATTAAGATTTTTTTTACATGAAAAATCTGTATGCTTTCAAATTTTACAAAAAATTTCTTAAAAAATTCAGAATATTTTATTTTATGTATCTTTCAGATCAATTTATTATGTTTTTCTATAAAATTTGCCATCAGAAATTAAAAAGCTCACACACCCCACCCCACCCCTACAAGATAGCGGGGATTTCCTTGAATTCTTATACAGCCAATATTATATATAAATCTTTATTTCTGGTAACCTTTATTGATACCAAGGTATACAGATTACAAATTAAAGAACAACAATACATTAAGAATGAAACAACACTTTTAAATATTTTAACCGAATCTTATATTCCATTCTTAAGAATATGGAAAACGTGTAAAACGTGAACGGCTAAATAAATTAATGACACGAAAGTCATTATTACGTAACTCTAAGTAGAAATACAATGATATAAGTCAATATGTATGTCTTTAATAAACATTTTGATAATGATATATTTGTAAAACCCGTTAAAGGGATACGATACCCCCACTTTATAAAGTGTTAGTAAATGATCATGTTTGTATTCTATCAATTCTAGGCCTTTGTTCATTGATCGAAATTTTTATCACTAAAATAAATAAAAACTTGTAACAAACAATTAGAAACTGTGAAATAATTATTAAATATCAAATTGTGTTTACTAACAGATTAAAAATTGTGTAAAGTTATATCTACTACGTGTGTAATAAATAAATGTATATTAAATTTAGGATTAAATAGTGATTGGGTATTGATTGATACTTATAATAATATTGAAAATGGCGTTAAAAAGCATAACCGTAACCCTACAATAATATTTTAGTCATATGGTAGCAGTCTTTTTAACATTGTTGAGGAACAGGAGAATTAGTGAGTTACTTGAAACATATTTTATTGTCATACAAAACAAGACAAATGGATATATATAAGACACAAGTTGAAAACTTATGAAGTCTTGATTAGTGAGTGAGTGAGTGATTGAGTGAAGTGAACAGTTTTTCAGCTACATGTATCATTAAATAGTGTCCGCCGTGAAATACTGTCCTCTTTTACAATTAACGCCTATAATAAAGTCCGAGGACGGAATAAAGCGCAGTGATGACTTCTTTCGGTCCATTTAAGGTTTTTCATTTGAAATATCGCACAACAGGACACAATTTCATAGGACACTATTTTGCCTTACATTTACATTTTGAGGGAGTGAGCGGTGGTCTAATTCCAAGTGAGCAGTTTTTCAGCTATATCACGTTACTTTCAAATAAGTGAGAGGTAACGCCAAGTGAGCAGTTTTTCAGCTATACCCCGTTACATTTAAGCGAGTGAGTGAGTGAGCGGTTGTCACTTAGCATCAACTAAACACATTTTAAAACATTTCGATAACAAATTACATGTACGCTTCCACGAGATGATGATGGAAGCCGCTTTGTACTAGTTGGATTTTTATAGTGCTAGCGCACTGTAACAACAGTGAACGGATTGACATGTCGCCACACTCGGACACATAATCCTGATTCCGAGCCAACCAAATTTTACTCTATCTCCTTCCTTGATGCTGCGTCCTTAGTGGAGAAGCAACAAATACCAATTGTATAGTCTTTGGTTGGCCGAGGCGAGCACGCCAACCATTACATTACCGATGCTGTTGAGTGATTGAGTGAATTAAACAGTTTTCCCGCTATATCAGGTTACATTTAGAGTGAATGAGTGCCCGCTTGTTGCTTAAGGCCAACTGAACATGTTTTCTAACATTGCGATAGAATTGTGAATCAAAATATCATACGATCGCGGCCACGGAATATTTAATTAGATTTGATACTTTTTTAACCAATAGATACTATTGTGATTATTTTTCTGTTAACTTCTGCATATTGCTACAAGCTTAATAACAACGAAAACGTACAAATGAACCAGCGCAAAGAATGTTGTGGCGAAAAGACTTTTTTTTTTGTAAATCCGTACCTCCGACAATTGAAAAGAGAGAAAGCAATTTAAATTAAATCTTCAAACTTTTGCGTGTAATTAAGTTGATTAATCGTACTGTGTCCTTCCAATAACGACAAACAAATTTCAATATTAGAAAAGTATTTATTTAAATTTGGTTTATCTGTATTGATTTCATCAATGGTAAGTTGTTTGTTTAAATCAATGTACACGAATATATATATATAAATATACACCATATCTATATAGAAAGTATTATATAGGTATACACGAACGAATGGCATTCCTGAAAATTGGAACAAAGATGGATTATTTCTGATATAACAAGGGGAGATAAATGACTTTAATATGTCATGCCCCCTTTTCAACAGATTTTGATTGCTACCAGATTATTATTGTTCATCACGAAATCTATTTTTACACTTTTTAATACAGATTTTAGTTATTTTCAATATGTCGAGAATAAATGTACGTTTAATAACCACTTACAATGTATACACTATTAAGGTTCTGGTACCAGCTACAAATGAATATTTATTTATTGTTAGCTTTGCAACGGGCCACAAACGATCACTCCCAACAATCTTATTATTATATTAATTAATTAAATTAACAATTAATAAACATTATTATACTTCGTGTAAGTTTCTGTAGTGATATTCGGTACTGTAATATTTTGGCATATTACCTGGACAATTAGACACTCAGTATGATAATGATATTAATATGGTCTTGTTCAGGTAATATGCCAAAATATTACCCAGGTCTGAGAGACATATTACCCTCCCTGGACAAGACCACATTATTATATAAATATTTTAATAATATGTTAATATATTGTCCACCATGAGCTACGCCAGTTGTCCTCTAACTATATACAAGGATCATCAGAGGCGGTCTTGGTCGTGATGTAAGGCGGGATTTACAACTACCTGTGCAATCAGTGCCTATCACCACTAAAGTTGTGAGTTCGAATACCGCTCACGGGGAGGTGTACTCTTTACATTTTGTGATAAAGTTTGTCAGTGACTGAGAGCAAGTCGGTGTTTTTCTCCGGTTTCTTCCATCTGAACGTCACGATATAAATTTATATATATAAAACATAGGTTTCATTGATTGAGCACCTTGAACAAACAACAAATGTTGACCCCCTGTATGATAACAGTTTCGGCCACCTACGGAACAGTTTACATTGCTAGATTGTTCGTCTTTTATTATTCAAATTCCGTATAACAATTTAGTGACTAAGTCATGAAATCGATATCATTTCATATTATTACCAACTGTCCCCTAAATCAGATAACACACATATGACAGTTTTGCGTATGTGTATTGTTTTTATTTCAAAATTTAACCAAGCGTTTGAGATTTTCAATAAATATGCATACTTGTGGAAATATTATTTTAGCTTTCAAAACTTGTTCAACGGATATTCAATTACTCCACAACTTTTGATCAATAAAAATTCATAATGAAAGACAAATACATTTATGAAATAATAATACAGATTTAATAAAAATCTTGGTAGGGTTTACTTTATAGTTTATTAATAGTATAGAAATCCTTTTTCTGTATATTATAAAAGACTTAATTAACAATCTTGTTTTGTTACCCTAAAAAACTTAAATTTGAACTTAAAAGAAAATTATTTTACAAGGCTATAATACATGTATATATCTAGTCGGTAGGTGAAATATTCCATATTTTCAAACTGATTTCTACTGAATTGGATTAATGTTACGACGGATGAAAACCTGGGACAAGGTGATCTTTCCATATTTTTTGTTTTTATTTTGGTTTTGCATGTTTTTTGTTTGTTTTTGTTTTTGTTTTTGTTTTTGTTTTCGTTTGTTTTTGTTTTTGTTTTGTTTTTTTTTTTTGCTTTTGTTTTTGTTTTGTTTTGTTTTTTTTTCTGCTCACTTTTTTCATTTTTTTTTATTTTACTTTCATTTTTTCAAAGTTAGCTTATATTTAAACTACGAGTACAAAGACTGACATGTAATTATTATTAACTAGAATTTGTGGTCTATTTTGAGAACATTTCGAACATTATATGGTAGGTGACGGTAAAAGCTACAAACAGGCGCATTGCAAATGAAAATCCACACATTTGTTTGTAATTACTATTCTGAAGCTAATGACATAATTGCTAGAACGAAAACTTGAAAATTTAGACAACAATGGAAAATGTTCAATTTATATCCTAAAATAAAATTATTAATAAAACTAAGGTTCTCCTCCTTCAGACATAGGTGACCTTAGATGATTTTGTCTATCCTGTTTAGGCCCATTGGTTTTATTGCTCTCAAAACTTTAAATTATTTGGCTTTAGATTTTGAGCGTCTTTGATGAAGTTTATTCCACGTTAGATTTTGAGCGTCTTTGATGAAGTTTATTCCACGTTAGATTTTGAGCGTCTTTGATGAAGTTTATTCCAGAAACGCATCTTGTGCACTAAGTTTTATATTTATGTTTTATATTTATGTTTTATGTTTATGTTTTCTTATCATTTGTATGTTGATTTTATTTATTTAACATATTGTTTTAGGCTTTGAAGCTAGTTCCCGACGAAATGTCTACGCTGGTAGCTAGATCAAGATGTCACCAGTTAATGGGTAGAAGAAAGAAAGCTATGACTGATGTAGAGTCAGCACTAGGTCTTGGACCTTTGTTTCATGAGGTACGTCACACAACATTATAGGTCAAGGTCATTTGTTGTTAAATCTTTAAAACTTCCTGACTCTTATCGCCATATTGCCTAACACATTAGCGCTGCATCTGTTCTTCGTTGCTAACAAATGGAAAACAAGTGGGAGGGGGGTATTTTATAAAGAATATCAATTTACTCTGTTTCATGTTAAATGCTACACAAAAGTATAGGACATTTTGTGGTGCAATTTTAAAACCATTGGACATTCTTGTTTATCGATCATGGTCAGAATGCATTGCCTAAGTATAAACACTGCATCTGTTCTTCTTTGCTAACAATTGGGAGGGGGAGGGTATTCAGAAAGAATTTTAATTTACTTTGTTTCATGAGGTATGCTACAAAAAAGTATATGACATTTTGTGGTGCAATTTTAAAACCACTGGACATGTTTGCTTAAATCGATCGTGATCAGAATTGCCTAACATGTAAAAACTGCATCTCTAACAAATGAGGAGGGAAGGTAATCAGAATAATTGTTATTAAAAGTACAGTATTATTACAAACACTGCCATCATTATGACCGACAAGTTATCATTAAAATATATATCGCTACAGAGAATCATGTTTCCATAACTTTAATGACACATGAAATTGCATTGAAAGCATTAATGCAAAAAATATTGTCAATTCTTCCCAAGTGTGTTATTTTTAGAAATTATTATATATTTTTATTAATAATCTAACAATTATGACTCATAAATTTGTTTAGTATGTAACTTATAACACATAATATGTAATTTGGCAGCGCATCATAATATTTCATGATCCTTTGTATACCAATGTAGATTAATTTCAATTATTTATTTTTGAATGTTAATCGGCCTAGTACTTATAATTGTTTCTTGGACGACAAATATATAATTATTATGTATTTGGGATTATAAGATTATGGCTGTTAATATAACCAAAACAAACTCGTTTGTTAATGCATTACATGCAAAACAAATCTTTAATCTAATTATACGATGCACATTCCATTTGCATATTTCTCAGTGTTTCCCTGACAATAATCACAAGCACACGTGGCATAGAATTTCCGCCCTCGTTTTTACAATTTGTTTTGAATGAAAAATCTTTACTACTTCAGCTGACTTTTCTTTATTTTAAGTATTCTTTACCATAGCCATGCACGAGTACGGTAGCAGCAGTTTATGTGCCTCCACTCGTCTGCTATTTTCCACCTTAAAAAGAGAGGGGCGGCACATGAAATGAAAAAAAATAAATCTGTAATCGGAAAATAAATAAAATAAAAAAGGGGGGGGGATAATTCCATTCCACAAGCGTATGTGACAAGAATATATAATATTTACATGACCATTTTATCTTCATTGCCATTTTAGATTGCATTGTACCATTCAAACATATTTGTCGACTATTCTGAATTGTTTAAGTTTTTATCATCGTAAGAGAAAAAGAGGAAGAAACAATTCTTTCGCCCTACCATAATAACAAATAAACGTTAGAGAATACCGAAGGGACAATCAAGATATGTACAATCTAGAGGAACTGGCAACATTGGGTACACAAGACAAAGGACGAAGAAACACAAAACAAAACACACAACTATGCGCAAACAAACATATATAACGTAAATAAGACATGAACCCTCCTATAAACAACTG
>MJUT01060761.1:24847-54837 GCA_002080005.1 Gigantidas platifrons
TCACAACACGGAACTAAGAACGTAAAGACATATAATAGGACAACACAAAAAACTAAAAAGATGGGCAAAGTTTTATATGACAATGACGTTGTAATTTCAAGAGAGGAAGAAAAAGTGAATTGTGGGGAAAAAAGGGGGGGTCGTAGATCTATGTTAGTTGGATTTTCTTAGAATTACATGCTCAACAAGCACAAATAACCACCAAGGTTGGTGAATTCGATCTCCGGTTCGTGTATTTTTAGCATTATGCCCTGTTATTGGGCAAAGAAACTCTGCATCAAAGAGTCAAATATAATTGCTATATTATAAACCTTTAAAATAAGATTTGTCAATGGTTTTATAAGTTTAGAGGTGTCAGAGTTGACCTGTTGGACTTTGGCCATGAATGGTAGATATTTTGTATATTTAAATGCATTAGAGGTTTAAAAGTTCAAATATTACCACGGAACTTGACAACCAATTATTTGCAATTAGTTCAATATGTTAATAAGATTTGCAATACATGTATTTATATGTGATTGTAAGACAACATCAAAGGAATTACACGTCACTACTGGTCATTAAAATACTCCGAAAGGTGGAGGGATATTCCCACGCTAGTACATTACAGACACGTGACCATCTATTGCAAAACTGAGAAAGATTATTATAGACTTAAAGCTGTTAAATTTTGTCTTGTATACATGTATATATATTATGCATCTGTTATATTTTGATCTGACTACCTGTGCAATCAGTGTTTATCACCACTAACGTTGTGAGTTCGAATCCCGTTCAGGCGAGGTGTACTCAATACAACATTATGTGATACAGTTTGTCAGTGACTTTCGGATGTCCGTGTTTTTCTCCGTTTACTCCACCGATAAAACTAAACGAGACAATATAGCTGAAATATTGTTGAAAGTGACGTTAAACGCCGTAACTCTAACCCTAACCCTTGATGTTATCTGACTTATTTATTTGTCAGTTTTCTTAGCTACAGGATAGCGTCTTAGATTGATGTGTATTTTCTCAAATTTCATATTTGTCCCTTTTCGTTTGGCTATTGTATTGCCTGTCCTTTTTGGATTTACGGCCGGCATCCTCAAGTTTTTATTAGTTTTCAATAGAAATTAGGGCCTACGGATGTCTATGGCGCGAATTTCAACAATATTTTGATTAGATCGCGGGAGTCCGTTTCATTGGTGGAAGTAACAGTAGTACCCCGGAGAACACCACCGACCTTCCGCTGCTGATAAACATCATCACATATAGTTTTATAGAGTACACCTGATCTCGCGAGGGACTCGCAATTCTAGTGGTTCAGAGCACGAACACAACGGCGGTCATTATTACAGAGGTCATAATGAGGTCTTTTGGAATATATATCGAGCTTTCGATTCATTAACTTGATTCATCCTTATTTCTGAATATTCAAGTGACATTCAGTCTAGATAGTTTCTCGTGGGAACTCTATCACTCATGTTATTTATAAACCTATGGAAACAACCCCAAGACACATATCGAATGTTGTTAATTAAACTCAGAAGGTGTACATGGTACCAAGACGTGTTCAAAAGTAATGAATTGAAATAAAACGACGATACCAATAGTAAAAAAAGACATGGACAAACACTGAACACATAACAAAGAACAATGTGAACACTAACATTATACACGACGGGTGTCACGCGTGGAGCAGGAACTGCCTACCCTTCCGGGGTACCCGAATTCATCCCTAGTTTTTAGTGGGATTCGTGTTGCTCGATCTGTTGTTGTCTGTGTAGTGTTTTATTGATCATTGTTGGTCTTTTTGTCCCTTTTCCTTTGGCCATTGCATTGTCTGTAGTTGTTCTGCGATCTACGTCTTCTGATTACCCCTTTTGTATCTTCAAGCTTTTCTTATGCTCCGGATATATTAGCAGTTCCTGCTCCACCAGTGGAATCCGTCGTGTTAGTGGATAAGCAGATATGCGATTAAAATGTAACATCAATAATCCTCATTCTAAATAGATTGACAAGAGTTATTGCCTTTGATGAATGTCTGTACATAAACCATATTTCTACAACCACGAGTTCATTATATATTGATCGTTTTATTTACAGGCTTTGTTCCAGAAAGCCGAGTTACTTTTCATGGAGGGTGAATACGAAACAGCCCTCGCTTATTACACCAAAGGCTTTAAACAGAGACCAGACATACAAGCCTTCCAGGATGGTATATTTAAAAGTCATGACGCCATGAATCGTGGTTTAGGTTCAGGTAATAAAAATATACAATTAACCGTTTGAAATCCCCTTTTGTGTCAACACAATTTATGTAATAATTTTGTTCTCGATCATTTATATTTTTTATAGTGTTCAGTTTTCATGTTTTGTACCTTACTGCCAACTTGTTTTTTTTTTATATAAGATTACAAATCAAATGGGCCAAAAATTATTATACGTCGTCTTGCAGTAGACTGTTTTCAACAATCTGAAGATTGATCAGATGCTCTTCAGACGATTTAGAATTTGCAAAGAGATTTCCCAACCTCACGAAGACTTAAAGAAAGCTGCTTTTTAAAATTCCTATTTGAGTTATGAAATGGATAAATATATTCAGCATATTCAATATACATCAAAGAAAACCGAACTGGCGATACCGAATTGAAAATATTGTCACGTATGTCAATATGGGACGATTTGCTCCTTAATTTCAACAACAATTGTATTTTACAGAAAGAGCAAAGAAGAGATCCAACTTTCCAGAGAGCAACAACAATCTATTGAAACGGGTAATTACTAAATTTTGTTATATTCTTACTGAAATACTGACATCCATTAGTATAAATAATCACAATTCTATGAAATTTGGACAAGGCATGATCAGGGGAGAAAAAAGACTAAGCCAAAAAAAAAAAAACCAACAAACCACAATAACACAACAAAATAAAAAGATAAAAAAAGAAGGTAAAATGAAAACACATATCAATGACGAGACAACTAAATACCACAAAAACGGATTCATAACTCTTTGTGAATGACACACATCGTAAAGTCCCAGTGTCAGTGTAATGTTTCATTGCTGGTACAGCGTCTTAAAGGGATTGGTTTAAGGATGTGTTTTGTGTTGTACAAATATCTTAAGAATAAATAGTTTTAAAACAGACCGTACACAATATCGATAAACAAAATGCTATTTATTTTCAGCGGAAGGATTCTCTACTACCATCAAAAAAGAAATTAAATACATCAAAAGATAGCATTATTTCGTCAAAGAAAGTTGGAACTCCATCGAATCGCAACAAAAACAATGTCTCAACACCAGAAAGTACCACAACACCGCGAAATGTAGCAACGCCTGGCTTTCGAACTAGGCAGATTAATCCTTTGGTTAAAATGGAGCAATATAAAGGATCTATGGAGTCGTTGTCGAAGCCTTCTGTAGCTTCCGGTTCCGAAAGGGAATTGAATGAAGGGGACATAACCGAGAGACGAATGAAACAGCTGTTGGGAAGAATGTACAATGATAAGCAATACTTAGAAAGGCTCGTAGAACAAGCTGGTAGGTATAATATCAACAATGATGCACCATTTCTAATGAACAAAAATGAAGGTAAGCCGGAAATTACCGAAAAGACAAGACCAAATCGGCGAATTTGTTAAGATAACACGTAAATGTACGTGTGAGACAATTCATATAAAAGCAAATAAACCACACCTTATATGTGCATCATATCCCAATCAGAGTAAGATGGCCTGTAATACAGAACATATAGGATTACATTACTGAAAATTTCCTACTGGCTAAAGGCGATCAGTACTTTCCCCCTGACTATTTGAAATTATATTGAAATAAAAATGTATACATTAGTATATATAATTGAGTGCATACGACGTTCGTC
Organism: Gigantidas platifrons; assembly: GCA_002080005.1. NCBI lineage: Eukaryota > Metazoa > Mollusca > Bivalvia > Mytilida > Modiolidae > Gigantidas > Gigantidas platifrons. The sequence continues at coordinate 28,714 of MJUT01060761.1, forward strand.
TGGAATCATGTCCGCTAAAATTCAAAAGATTGGTTGAATTTTGATTTTGATTTTTGGTGCTTTAACAGCACTTTCAGCAATATTTCAGCTATATTATCATGGCGAACAGTTTTAGTGGTGGAAAAAGCCGGAGTACCCGGAGAGAACCACCGACCATGGGCAATCAACTGGTATGCTTTATCGCTAGTTGCTTGCCCATGGTCGGTGGTTCTCTCCGTGTAATATAAAAGTCTTTTGGAGTAAGAAAAACAGAGAACCTTAACATAATAGTAAACATACTATTAGGTTACATATGTTTGAGGGAGAAGGATCCCAGTTTTATCAATTTTTTACATTATCTAGTGACTGGAAATTTCAATAATGAATAGATCTTAGAAACCATGACAGTGCTGAAACAGTTGAATATTGATACCAGCGATATCTTACAAATACGTGCTTAGATAATCACTGATAGTAATTCCCTCCAAAAGGTGTAATGCATTATGAGTAATATGAATACCCATTACATCTACTACACAATATGATTGATTGATTGGTGTTTAACACCAACTTTAGCAGTATTTCAGCTATATCGTGACGTACTACACAGTATGATGTTGATAAGTGCACAAAAAAATTTATAATATGAACCCGAATATATTTTCACGCGAATGCACATCCATAAAGGTTGGAATGTTTTTTGTTAATAATAACAATATACTTCGTTTGTAGGTGAATTACCTTCCGGGTCACTCAGTCTTTCAAATATGGCTGAGAATGGTTTGAATTTTCTCTACGACCGTGTACTTTATTGGGTGCGACAAGGGCGCATTTTGCCACCAGAAGCGCCAATACTTCCGCCACCACCCCGACCATCACCAGCACGGCTGCTAGAGAAGAAAGCGTCGCCTCGATCTGATACTAGTAGCGGATCAAGGCCTAGCGTTGATGGCAGATCAAATACATTTGATTCAAGGAAGAAAGATGGCGGGAACCAACCAACCTCCTGGTTCAGATATTTAGAACAGAAGAAGGTCGCAAATGTATCAACCAGAAAGTCAAACCAACCAAAATTTCTAACAGTGTTAGAAGGACAAAAAATGGAGTTAAAAGAAAACAGTGAGCCGAAAAAACCATTGAGTCCATTACGACCAGCACCTCGAAAAACTGAAAAACCGTCCATTAGGCGAGGACGAAAACGAAAAGGTGCCCGATCGAGTGACAAAGACAATTCTGACACAGACTCGGGCTTAAATATCAGTTTTACAACATACAGAGGAAATAGTGATGGTGAAAATCACATGTCTTTCGAAGAAATCGAACCTATTAAGGAGGAATCACCATTGCCGAGAAAATTGCCTCAAAAGAAATTGATGAAATATATGAAAAAAGACCGAAAAGAAAAAGTGCCACATCGACGTGAACAATTAATCCATTTCGTAACGAAAGAGATAGAGGATATCGAATTAGGTAAATAATGTATAAGGGTGAACACTCTTTACGTAGTTCAATTATAGGGTTAGGATTATGGTGTTTAACGCCACTTTCAACAATATTTCAGCTATATCGTCAGTTTTATTGGTGGAGGAAAGCGGTGTACCCGCCGAAAACCAGCGGACTGCCGCAAGTTGTACCAAGTACACCTCGCCTGAGTGGGATTCGAACTCACGATGTTACATTATAATTCTATATTTAGGGAAATTTTTCCTGAATTTGGGAAAAATGCTATTACGTTTAAAATGGTTTTATATTTTTTGTCTTTGTTGCATTGCCACATCGTACTCGGACTGGTACATTTAAAATTCTTTGTTTTATGATTTTTTATTTTTCATGATAGATAAAATATGAGGTCAAGTTGAAATGAATTCAAATCACAAGAGATCGAAAATAACGAACTCCTACGAAACAATAGTACCCCTCCCAATAGAAAAATAAATTTAAAAAAAAAGAAGAAAAAAACCCCAGAAAAAAACAGAAAAAAAAGAAAAGAACAAGAATAAATAAATCTATGATAATAAGCACGGTTCTTGAATAACAAAAGACCAAAGGGGTAATCAATAGCCATAAATCAAGGGACACAATACAGAAAGATAATCAATGGTCTGCAAATACTACAAAGAAAACTAAATACTCAACAATACGCAACCCAACTGAAAACTAGGGCTGAGTTCAGGTGCTCCAGAAGGGTAATTAGTTTATGCTTGAATAATGGTCCACGTCGTGTTTACTCTTTGTAGAAATGCGGCGATAAGGCATATTTGGTTTTAAACTATTTGAAATCCTCATACTGATCACCCATTATAGAAATATACACACGATTCATCATAGAGTGTTTCGCAAGATAAGTATTATGATGTACAATGTACTTATTTATTTCAGCATATGTGGAGGGACGTTACATAGAATGCTCACAGAGATCTGAAGCTTGTCTCCAATCAGTAACGTCATTTGATGGAGAACCTATCCCTAATGTCATGTCCATCGTGGGTAAACTCCATAGCTACATTGGAAACTCAGCCATAGAAAGCAAGGAATATGATACAGCCCTTCGGCATCATGAACGTGATCTCCAAATTGGTGAAGAGGGGTGAGTATTCTGCTTAAGGTGGTCAGGTTTGTGCATGTCCCAACCCAGGGCATGGATTTCTAACATCATATGTCGTAGTCCTTTTTGTGTTCAATAAGTTCAGATGAGAGGTGATCGTTCGTTTTGTTGATTGGAGGAATTGTTGAGGTCGGGTTTTTATTGTTTTTCAGCCGAATACATTGAAGGAATTTTTCCCTGATCCCCAATGCAACTTTCAATCATAATGGACAGAGATCTGGTGTACTAACGGACCTGCTTAATAACGTTATGCTGTTTATTGCTGTTACTGTTCAGGCTGCTGTAATTGTGTCACAAAAAGATATGAATGATGCAATTAGGAGGATGAAATCCTGATAATATACCAAAAAGCTTAGAAGTAAACAAATACAAAGCAAATAAAATGTATATGAAAACACAATTTTTACCAGATAGGAGGGGAGGAGTGATACGTATAAGGGTAATAACAAAATTACCGAACACCGAACAATCTTCCAAAGGGAAAGGCAAAACTCATAAGTCAACAAATAGACAAAATCAGTCAACAACCGGAAAACTGGAAAAACCGCTACGGCCCAAATCAGGATAGCCAAAATCGCTCGGTGCACCTATGAAACTGATGTTTCAAATTTTATCTAATGCATACAAATGATTTGTTTTTTTAGTGATGAGACAGAGATGGTATCCAGAGCCCTTGGCAATCTTGGTAGAGTGTACGTTGCACAGGGAAAACATCAAAATGCACTTGAACTGTATGTATTGTAACATAAATCCCAGAAACACAAGAATTCGTATGAACGTTATTGATTGTAATCAAAATCTATCATACATCAAATCGAGTCATATGAAAAAATGCAGTAGGATATTGAGGTTTAGGTTTATGGTGTTTAACGCCACTTTCAACAATATTTTAGTTATATCGTGGCGGTCAGTTTTATTTGTGGAGGAAACCGGGGTACCCGGAGAAAATCATCTACCTGTCACAAATCATTGTAAATAAATATACTTTATTCTTATGAACACAATACCAACTTAATATATACTTTTACAATGGTAATACAGTTTAATCAATTCACAAAGTATCTCTATGTAATAAGGACATTTCAAAGGCTGATGCGATCACAACTGTTATATATTTGATGTCTCCTTTTTTAATACTTTTAGTCCTCGGGGTTATCATCCGCCTGGTAGTCAGTTGTTTGACACGGACTTTGTTTATGAGATATTTGTTTGGAAATTTAGTTCCTAAATAATATTATTATTGTTAAAACTATAGTTTTGTGCGCGCTATATTTTATATCTACGTTTTTATTATATGATCACATAATAACTAGCGTTTTGTTTCTTACTTAAGATTTTCGAGGAAAGTTCCTTTGTGTGGTACACGTCTTGAAACAGCCTGGTTATACCACGAGATTGGTAACTGCTTCTTGATTTTAAAACAATTTGAATTTGCGCGGGAAGCAGCACGTCGCTCATTAGAGGCAGCTGAGGAGGCAGTAGAATGGAGCTACCAATTACAATCCAGTGTTCTGTTGGGAGTAGCCGAAGGTATGATATTTACCCACATATATTATTTCCTATTTCTATTAACATTGCACGCTGGTTTGGATTTAGCTCCGCCGCGTTTTAGTGTACTACCTGTACCAAGTCACATTTTAAGCCATCATGAATATGTTATATATTTTTCATCTGTTTCCACAATTTTCCAATCATATTTTCCTAACTGTTCTCCCGGAATGGTATTTTAGTTCTTATTTGAACACTAGTTTTTTTTTAATGAAGGTGACTTCATGACCGCAGACAACTCGGGGAACTAGAAGTTGACAGATGTATTGACATAAACGTTGTACAGTGAAACCTGTCTGAGCCGTGTGTAAGACGAAATCCTGCTTATACCGAATTTTAAATGAAGTCCAAATGTAGAACATGTTTTGTTAATTTAATTTGCATAAGCCAATCACCTGGCTATTCCAAACACAAAAATTGGTTGCAATGAGGTTCGATTTAGACAGGTTTCACTATATTTAAAGATGCAGGTTTATCGGTTTTCGCACCTTACATCTCGTAACCTTAAATTAGTTAAATTAGCTGATGACAACTGAATATATTACTATGATATATACATATATATACAGTCTAATCAAAATTACATGTTTCTTGCATTGTTTTAGCTATATACTAACACCACGCGACATCCAATATGTGGTTACGTTCGGGGTTACAATTTCAATCGATTAATCGTCGAAGTGCGTACAAAATCGTATTACAAAATGCATTAAATGCGATCGCACGCCGAGACATGTTGTCCGATAGACTAGTCAATATATTTAACTATATTTATATATGATTAGACGGTCGTACATGAATGAAAGGTTACCTGACAAATCCCCATATCGGATGTTCTTCGATGTAAGCATATTGCCAAGACAAAAAGATACAGCAAATATTTTATTTTAATTAGAATGACCAAAGATTGGCATAGTACTGTTGTAATATTATCCCTGACCAGATCCCATAAGTAACGTCGTTAGGTGTCAGTACATAGCTAACAAAAATCCAATAAATAGATAATTTTGATTAGAACGGATTTGACTTATTGACAGTATCAAAATAATTTACCAATTATTATTTTCCTATTTACCAATCATTATTTTCCTGTTTCAGTTAAACTTCATGAATATCATGCTGCTTTCAACACATTTGAGCGAGCATTGGACCAAGCCCGAATGCAAGGTTAGTATTTTATTATTATAAAGGAAACATAAAAAGGTGGTATTAAAGTGGAATATTGCATATTGTCATAAAGACATCCATTAGAAGCTATACTGGTGCCGACTTGTACATAAAAATCATGATAGTAAAAACAAAAACAAGACAACCAATTATTAAGTCCCAAATAATCAAGATTAAAAGATATTTTCCAGCAAAACAACATCCGGATATAAAACAGCAATAGTTCAGCCACAAACTAGATAGGAAAACAACATAGCAAAAACTCGAAATACATGAGCTACGACCCCCCATCCCGCTGAATTATATTTTTTGTTACCATGCGATCACCGTCACGGCAGTCCTCCATTTTATTAATTTGTGAATTATTTACTAAGTGTTGCTACTATTCTTTGGATACATACCAAATAAATATGAACTATTTGTTTTTCTTCATACTATATTTACAAACATTATTTTATTTAGGGAATACTTACTTACGTGTTCTTTGAAGCATTATAACGACCATCACTACATACATATATAATACTAAATAAATCACTATATATATTATTATTAAAATCGGATTGTGAAAATCAATACAATGCAACATTATTATAATAGTGTAATTATTAATTAGACTAGGGTTCATCCCCTGCAGACATAGGTAACATTGGACAATTTTGGCTATTCTGTTTAAACCCTTTGATTATTTGCTCCCAGAGAATTTTAAATCATTAGACTTTACAATCTTTTGACTTTGGGAGTAATTAATGAAGGTTATTCCAGCACGTGTGCACTAGATTAGATATCTACGGGTTTTTTTTAAGCAGATAAAAGCTAAAGAGATGACTTTTTATGAAAAAGTTGATAACCAAATAGCATTCAAAAACATTATTAGCTAAGAAGAGATACCAAAAGGATAATCAGAATCCGTAAATCGAAGGACAGACAACAAAATGGCCACGAGAAAAGGGACAGAACGACAAACAACGATCTACAAAACATAACACACCAATCTAACGATCGAGGTACACGAACCCCACTAAAAACCGCAGGTGAACTCAGGCGCTCTGGAAGGGTAAGCAGTTTCTGCTCCACTAGTGGCACCCTTCGTGGTAATCTAGTAAAAAAAACCGGTGATAAGTCATGAATGAGGAAAGGACTAGGGAGTGTTTACGACTAGTGTAACATATCCGTGGTCATTTGTGACACAGATATTTCATTGTGGTGACCCACGTCCTGCTGACGACCTTAAAACTTTCGAAGTACAGTTCCGTTTATGTTTGTATCGAACATAGCATAGTAAAATATGTGTTGTGTGTGCATTCCTGGAGCATCTTTGAACTATAACCTTTTGATAAAGCTAATAAAATAATAATGTATTTACTTAATATATATATTGTATTCTACAGGAGACAGCAAAGCTGAGGGAGCTATTCGGGAAGCCTTACAGGATGTCAACCTTCGTATTGTGGAGGAAATGAAGCGTAACCAGCAAGAATTTATGTCAAGAAATAGAGCAGACTATGCAAAGTCACGTGCAGAAATGTCAGATTATTCCAGTATTTACATACCGGAAGATGACGGTGACGTGTCACTCACAGAAACAGGTTATGATACTGACAATTTACACCTGGACTTGGACCAAATGCGCAGTGAAATGGAAACATCTATGTTTGGTTCAGTGGCGCGTATTAATTCTGACAGGACATTACGATATGAAATGGGTACAGAAATCAGGAAATCCATGTTGAATTTACGTTCTGCAGGCAGGTCATCTGTCGTACCTAATGCATACAGTATTCTGCGCAGTAATACGGCCATGGGATGAAAACAGTTGTCTGCCATATATTTTCATCTTATAATCTTGACGCAATGTATTTCACATGTTTCATTTTCATTTAACATTGCAAAAAACTTGTGCCAACGCATTTCAATATGTAGTTACTATGTATATCAGACCTATAGAGAGAGTATTTCCATAGTCTTATGATACTTGAAATTCGATCTAGTAATACAGGTATATTGAATATTTATTCGCAGTATACCAATTTTCGTGGATTTTGAGGCCCTTTGGTATTCTAGCTCCCAAAGACTTTTAAATTATTTGGCTTTCAAATATTTTTACGTTTCTATATCAACCAAACGAAATTAAAAAATCTAACGAATATTTTGTCCCCATATACATTTGTATATGCGTACTGGTCAATAACGGTGGTTCCACGAATTCACAAATCCACGAAAATAAGACTCCATGAAAATATAATGCTTTCAGAAACCACGAAAATTTGTATTTGTGAATGTAAATGAATTCATAGTATCGTCTTTTTATTACAAAACTCGCATTTTCTTTCGGAGTTTTGTACAACAAAAACAAGATAAGTTAACATAGTAACCCAGTTGAATTGCATGTCTATATTTACTTTGCACATTTCGCCGTTTTCGATGCAAAGTAGATGTATATCTTTTTGATATCATTGAAACTGAGTAAGAGATTTTAGCTTTGTTTAAATTCTATTGTTGAAGTGTCATTGAAATTTTCGATTTTCGCGAGATAATGACGCCGTCTATTTTTTGTGTATATTTTTTTTTCAAGTTTCAGTTACGCAATTACGTTTAAATTTCTACACACATCTTTTTTATTGTTACTTTGTCACATATTATTGCAAATATTTTGTTAACAAATTTAAATATTGTTTTAACATTATAATTTGTGGTTACTATATCTGAAGTCATTGTTATTATATCATATTAATTAATTACTGATATTAGCTGTAGAAATTTAGAGTTTTGTAATATTTGCTTTGTTTTTTAAATTTCGCGCTGAAATTTATTTCTCATACAATCTGACCAAATATGGTTGTAGTCATTATAATTAGCATTGTTTACCTATTCGGTCATAAATATCATTATGAAAACGGTAAAGGGAGGTAATACACTTATACATTGTTTATTTTCGGTATAAAATGTGAATTTCATTGATGAAGCCAAAGGTCAAATATTTGTATCACATGTGCGACCTTACCCAATTTTGGCTAACCTGTTATCCTCCAATGTGTTGTTCCCAAAGATTCATTTGAATTATATGACTGTCAAATCTTTTGACTTTCAGCGTACCTTATGAAAGTTATTACAGAAACGCGTCATGCGCACTAAATTAAATTTCTAACATTTGTTGCCGACATGATATTAAAAGAAATACCAGAAGATTTCAGTATTTCCAAAGATGTTTTTGCTATTTATTGATATAAATTTGAAAATATTTTAACATACAAGGTTATTGAATCTTGTTGATGGATTTGATTACATGTTTAGAATAACTGAAATACATAGAAAATAAACCAATTACACCACACGTGAGTTTACGTTTCGTCAGATATTTTAAAATAATTTTAAGTTTTAACGTAAATGTTTTAAATAATAAACTTAAATCATGATAGTAAAAAACACGTGTGAGTTATGTTGAATTGAAATTTAACGGAAACCCAGTCTGATATAAGTAACTGTTGTAATACTCTAAAATAATTGACAGGATTTTGTTGTATAATAATCACATTATTTACTCATCGATTTGTGTCATATGATCGTTAAAATAACTTCATGAATAAAGTATGATATAAACAAAAACCTAATTGTGTATTAATTTTGACAAAACACAGCAAAATTAGTCATCAGATATTCTTACTACGTGAGGTGAAAAGAGGCGTTTTCGTCTTGTGTTTTACATGTCTAGGGCCCGAGTGGCTAAATGAGTTAGGTAGTTGGATTACCTAACAACTCATACAAGCCCATCACCAATACGGCGTGGGTTCACGCCCGTCTTTGTAAATTACAAGAAGGTTGCACTCGACTCGCAGCCACAAGTGATAAAGTTTACCAGTTGCTTACCCATGGTCGGTGGTTCTCTCCAGGTACTCCGGCTTCTTCCATCACTAAAACTGGTCGCCATGATATAGCAGAAATATTGCTAAAATTGGCGTTAAGCACCAAAGATAAAAAATAAATCCTTTTACATGGGTTCCTTTATATAGATATCAATTAGTGAGTGAGCGAATTATGCTTAAGGCCAAATTAACACTTTGTTTTTCAGCTATATCATGACGAGAACATGCTACAATCAATGGACAAAAAGGCAAAGCAAATAACAACAACAACAAAAACAGCAACAACAAAATCAAAAAACAAACAAAACCAAAAAATAAAGAAGCAACAAAATAGATATCCACTTCCGAACGATCCGTCCATAATAACAACAAAACGTACCCAAAATTGCAACAAACCATTGCAAACTTACAAAGCTGTCTAAACAGAATTCAAAAAATTGTAAAAAGAAGAGTTTTATTACTTCAAAAAAATACATTACGAATGCGTAAAAGGGAAGAGAAATGAAATGCACACTAGAAATGGAGTAAAACATACTGGTAGATCAAGAAATAAAGCATAGAGAAGTAAAAATGTGGGACACAAATCTGAAATAATATTCAGAAGTCGTGATAATTGCAAAAATACAAGAATCTCCAGCAAAATAAAAGAGGAAAGCATCACAATAGATTGCTAGAACAAAAAGCAGTAGTTCAATAAAACGTTGTAAAACCACACAAGAGTCAATCACAATCACATCTACGATCACAACACAGTCAATCACAATCACATCTACGATCACAACACAGAACAAAAAGAAAATATCACTTTTAGATCATATCAGGATCAAACATGTACACCAGAAAGAAGACGAAGAAACTGACAATCTGAAGGAAATTGATATAAGAATTATGAATTTCTCCTCCTCACAAAACCCTGATTATTGCAGAAATAAAACTGTGAGAGAATTGCTTGGAATTATAACAACTCGGAACAGAAATACTGATCTGCGTAATGGGGATACTAGCGAATCTTCTATGAAATTTACGGTGTCGCTAGTGGAACAGATACAGTTTACCCTTCTGGAGAAGATGAGTTCACTCCCGGTTTTTAGTGTGGTTTGTGTTGCTCGATCAATATTTTTCTGTTTCTTTTGGCCATTGTGTTGTCTGTCTTTCTTTGATTTACAGATTTCGATTACCCCTTAGGTATCTTCAAACTTTTCTTATGCTCAATCATATTTTGCTGATAATTGTTTTTCAATAGTAACTGAAAATCCTTACTAGGCAAACATCTCTATTTTCAGCTTAGATGAATAAGTTCTTATAAGGATCGTCCAAGTTATAATTGTAACAATTTATTATGTGATGTCTTTAGTGTTGGCTTCATGTACTATTGGTTGTGTAATTTGAGACATTTTGATTTGATTAGTACTTCTTTATATAAGGAGGGATGTCAATTTGGGGGATCACGTAACCATATCTGTATATTTCACTATTTTATGAGTGTAGTGTAGGGGGAGTAAAATAACGTAAAAAGGTGAAATAAAATTGAAGAATTGAAGAGCGAAAAATAAAAGAAACAATTTTAATACTGATATAATATAAGAAGCAGAAACTGATTACCCTTCGCAGCACCTGATTTCACCACGTATTTTGGTGGGGTCCGTGTTGCTCATGTTTTTAGTTTTTGTGTTGTACTTATTATGTGTCTTTACGTTCTGAGTTCCGTGATGTGATGTCCCCTACGATTTCCGTATAAAAACGATGTTCGGTTCGTCTTTCCCTCCAGCTGCTTGTTGGAGGGTTCATACCTTATTTGTGTTTGTTTGCGCATAGTTGTGTTGTGTTTTTGTGTTGTTTGTTTTTTCGCCTTGTGTGCCCTTTGTTGCCAGTTTCTCTGGATTGTCTTAATGTTCTATTGTGATTGCCCCTTCGGTATTCTCTAATATTTATAATCTTTACCTTATGTAATATTTATAGATTATTATATGGCATTTTTCATATTACATGTCATATCAACCCGTGACGCCAATATTAGCCCAAGGGCCGAAGGCACGATGGCTAATATGGGTCGAGGGTTGATATGGCATGTGATATGAAAAATGGCATATCATAACCTATTTATATCCGAGCGTGAGCGAGCTCTTTATGGTATAAAATGTGTACTTAGGATTGTTTGACAAACATGGCTGCACATACTGATGGATAAAAAAAAATTCTGCGCATTGTAAACACGTTCCGTGTAGCACACTAACACACTCAACTAATGAAGATCTTCTTAGCATAAAGCGCAAAGGTGATCCTAAGTCTGATACCCTCTCTCGTACGTCCGATACCACTGAAACCCGGAACCCGTGTGTAATAAAAGTCATTTTGTTAGCTTGCTTTACTTATATTGATATTTTAAAATTTATTAAATCTCTTCTGATATTACTGACAATAATTTTTGTTTCTACGCGGAAGTTAACTTTTGAGATTTCGTAAGGAACGACATTTCGATTGAATGAGACTAGATTCGGCCATAAAAAAGTCGTCCCCGATATATCTCGGCCCAAAAAATCTCGACACTTTTGATGCACTGGATGAGCGTGAAATTGCCAGATAATTTTCAGATTCGCGAGCATTCATGGCCGTGCCTGTTTCATATTCATATACTTCAATGCATCTTTTCTAATATTTGTGAGAGCTAATCGTTTTCAGAAACCATGGCCATGGCCTGGGCATGGCTTGATATGGGATATGATGCAATAATGTCATATTATATCTACGTTTTATTACATGTATTTAGATACATAATCCTTATACAGTTACAGTTATACAACAACACAAGATGAATTATTCTTTGGTTCATAAAGTAGTGTCATCATTCGTTGCATAACGAGCATTTTCCATGCTTTCTTCGTTATCCATTTTGACAATAGCAGACGACGGAAGTAAAGAACGGTACATTAATAACGAAAACTGATCGGACCGGAAACGTGAATTCATATTTTTTCCAAGAAAGACAAAATAATTGTGAAAAACTAAATACTTGCACAATTTCCGGCCGCCATTTTGAAAAATCCATATTACACCCCATGTAATACGGCACACATTATACACCCCCTCCATGTACTACGGATAAGGTTATTACACCCCTGGGAGATATGACTTCTTGAATTTCGAATTTATCACATATGCAAAATTAAGCATATCATGAATAAGTATATGATAATTCATATTAGCATTGCTCAGAAGTAAATATGACACACTTACACACCTGCTAATTCTGTCGAACAAAGAACGTCTGAACGTAGAACAATGGAAACAGAAAACACGTTGAACATCAAATTAAATGTGCTAAACAGATAGCACAAAAATAACCCTCCATCAGCCCACCTTGTAAATGAATGGAAAGACTAGTTCTCAGAATCAATTAACCGTATTTTGTTCAATTTTGATCACTCACGTCTGTTGTATAAATATGGATGTATTTTTTATTATCAAGATTTCATATAATGTGTTCTATTCTAATATAGATATATAAATACATACACACTCCTATGAAACCGCACCAATGTTAGTTTTTTTCTGTGGAAATATATTTACGGGTAAAACACAATAAAGGGCAATGCAGTGTTGCAGCAGCAAAGTACTGTTATTCTTAAAAGCAACATCTTTTCTATGATCTATAATGTCTGAAGTTTGTATGATGTTAAAATTACTCATAATTACTTGCTAGTTCTCTGTTTAATTAACATTTATTCACAAGATTATAATTACACCCTTAAATATAGTTACATGGTTTTTGTAGTGTTCGTAACCATATTTTCTGTTCTGCAGTTTTTATTCTGTCTACAATTGTTCATATTTTGACTGGTTATAACTACTCTATGTATTTTACATCTTCAAACATGAAATTATCAATCTTTTGACAGTGTTTTCTAGAAGATTTTTTTTACTGGTTACAAACCCTACAGATTTCTGATAGAAACATACCTTTTGGATAAAGCCTGATAATTTCTCCAATTGATGTCCGATTTTCATGAATTTGGTATCAAATTAATCCTGACTAATTTGTCTAAAGATTTATATTAAAATAGTTATGTTGTTTTCCTATTTTGAAAAGTAAATTTGGTGTAAAAATAAACAAATTTCAAGTGCAACAGCATAACGCCTTATTTGTGCAAATTGTTTGGTACCCTTTTGCTTGTTACTCAAAAACTATGAGAGATATCTTCTTGAAATTTTGTATGCAACTTCGGTGTTTCGCCGTCCAAAACATGATATTAAAGTGATACCTTTAAATTCAATGGAAGTATGTTAATATTGCACATAACACACTACTTTTGAGTATGAGCCCTATATTGTGTTTCAGCCGTTAGGATTAGACACCATCACTAATATGTTGATGACGTCAGAGCTATATAATGTTGAAGATGTCTAAGTTTTAAAATATGTTTTACAAATAAACGCCACACAATAAAATAGAGTTATTATATAGATAGCTGTGAATTACAGAATTTTCCGAGTTAAATAAAAACGATAATTTCAAAGTGAAATCATCTTTTTTAATTTCACTCTCGCTATGCTTCGCGCCATTTCGTTGTCAACGTCATATGAAGACTTCCAGTTTGAAACGTAAACAATAGACGTTATATGGCTTCGTGTACGCTTCAATTTTGATCAAATTTAACTTAAATAATATTTCAAGGTAAGCATTTTAATTATTTTACTGTCGTGGGTGGGTGGTACGATGTTTTTTTGAAGTGATACACAGTATAGTATATCCCTACGCTACACACGTAATATAGTGCAATTAAACTAATTTTATATTAAATTCGATTCGAAACATTTTTTTATCTATATAATAAATATTATTACTAATTGGCGAATTTTATTATCAAAAATATGTCACTCATGACCAAATAACGTTGTAACTCACTCATGCGCTGTATAATTAATATGGGGTACAAATGATACTTAACGTCACTTTCAATAATATTTCAGTTATATCGTGGCGGTCAGTTTTATTGGCGGAGGAATCTGGAGTACCCGGACAACATTGATATACATTGATATAAGGAATGCTCTAATCTTGAACATTATACATCAAATATTTAATAAAATGAAAAACACTGTCGGAAAATTTCTAAAATCCAATCCAAAAATTGTAGAAACATAGGCGAAATCAATCCACATTACACACATTTATTTAAAATTTAAGCCAAGAAAAACTTGAGGTGAGCACAGCTGCTTCGGAAGGGCAAGCAATTCCTGCTCCACATGTGATACCCGTCGTGTTATCCTTGTTACGACTCTGTGTTTCTATACGGGTGAATAAATTTAACATTTCTATTGAAGGGCAAGCAGTTCCTGTTCCACATGTGATACCCGTCGTGTTATCCTTGTTACAACTCGGTGTTACCATACTGGTGAATAAATCTAACATTTCTGTTGTTTAATCCAGTTCTAACTTTGTTATGAAGTCTTTTTTCTATATCAGAAATAAGATTTTTCTTGATGTTGAAAAAATCAAATGAATGTCCGACATGAATCAATGCTTTCATTCTGTCATCGTCAATATTTGTAGTGTCCATATCATCATAGTTAATTACGATTATCTCCCTTGTGTTGTTTTCAGCAAAGGAGTTCCAAATGTACTTCCATTCTGTGATAAGGTGAGGTAACTCTAAATAATTTTGGGAAAGAAATATTATATATGTTGAGCAATTTCTCACTCCTTGACATGCTTCTTCTTCTGTAGCGTGCCCTAACCGGAAGTCACGAAGGGGATACATTATTTTATTACCCTTCAATTCCAAATATTGAAGGAGATACTTTGTTATCCAACATCGCAATTCGGAAATGTCTTCGTCAAATGAGATATATGCATCATTTTTTGCTATTTTACCCGATGTATTCTGGATTGTTAACATTCTTCTCCAAAGTATGGAACATTCAAATCGATACTTCACCTTGATATACCAAAGAACTAATAAAAATGTTGCTGGCAAAAGCAATATGTAAACCCATGTCATTTTGTTCACTTTAGGGCTACACAGGTTGTTCCTGTTTATATACATAGCATTTATTATTCCATCTTTTGTTTCGCAAGTTATAATGTTTTTGAAACCACATTTGACAAATTCCTGTTTTAAAAGCCACGGTTTTAGCCAGGCCATGTCGCAGTCACATTTCATGGTGATATTCCCAATCAGTACAGCACAAATATATAGGTTCTGGATTGACTTCCTTAACGTTTTAATCGGATTATTCAGCAAGCTTAGTGTCCTGAGGTTTCTCGAATCAAATATCTGAAAATCTAAATCAACCAAGGAATTGTTCGCCAAATTCAATTTCGTTACCCGTGAGAAGTAATCATGCTTGACTATATTTTTACCAATATTATTGTTAGAAAAATCGATTTGAAGGTTGTCAAAATCCGGCATGGTAGTTTTGATCACATTTATGTTCAAACCTGAGCAATCAACAACAGTTCTATTTCGTGACGGTTGAAAGTAACAACTACATTTAAGCGGACACTTTTTAGCAAGGGATAAATTACATATTAGCAAGTCATAGTTGTCATCTATTCGGAAGTCGATTAGCATATAGTTTTTCAAATGGGACGGTTCGGAGCAATATATACGATAGTTGCTAAGATACGCATGAAGATTATCAAAATATTCCAACATATATTCGAGAAGAGGAAGAAAGAAACAGTCACAGTACCAACTGTTGTGATCAAAGTTAATTCTATAGTTTGATGTTATTTTTGCAATATCTAGTGAATTACTGAAACCTAAATACGTGAAATTAGGAAAGTGTTTGAAATTGTTATATGAAATATCAAGATTTCCACCTTCCAATGCTTCATTATCCTGCAAATTGTTACAGCATGCCCAATTTATTTCGTTTTTAATTATTTCAATTTTATTATGGGAGTAATCTATCTGATGAAAACGTTTCCCCAGTATCATATTGGTCACATCAGTTGATTCTAATTTATTTTTAGAAACATCAACGTGCATTAAACTTCCTGGTTCAATCAGAAAAGCTCTTGGTTCAATGTAATGAATAGCATTTTGGCTTAGATATATTTTTCTCAAATTTGGCAATCTTGAGAATGTTGTATTTTGTAAAGTTTTTATTTTATTCCTCTGAAGATGCAACTCGTCTAAATAGACAAGACAGTGTATTTTAGAAATTGTTTCTATAAAATTTCCAGCAAAATCAATTTCCACTATATTTGAGAAGTTTCAGATGTTATATGGAAATTCGGAAAGAAATCCGTTTTGATGAACAACTTTGTAAAACTGGAAATTTGATTGATTTTCATCGATTATCTCTGCAATTCCATTTCTATACCTGTATTCTACGGACACCGATCCAACATGTCTATCCAATGGGGATATCCGCCAGTATGGCATTGCTCGGCGAAAACAGCAGTTCAAGAAGTCAGGTGCCAGGTCGTTGGTTAATATTTTGCACTTGTCGACAGGATAGAATAAGTTTAGAGAGCTTACACTGTCATGTGTCCAGTGTTGCCACCCTTCAATTGTTATATTTAAACCTGCTGTGCACAGAATGCATCTGATAACTATCCAGGACAAAACCTGTGTAGCAAAGAAATACAAATGTGTATTACATTAATTAACAGTTTTATTTAATTGAAGTTAGTGAAAACATTTTGCTTGTAAACATATCTTATCGTGTGGAAATAACTGAAAATGAAATGTCAAGGTTATGCTTCTATTTCTTCTTCCAAATACTGACGAACTTCAACAAGCTGCAAATTGAGCTGAGGTTGTAAATAACAATTTAAAAAGGTTAGACTAGTTACCGGTTTTATAAATTAGTATTCGATACAGGATACAGCAGCCTTGAATGTTTCGCCGATCAACTCATAACTATAGGCTGTTACAGTCGGTCTATGTCAGATATCGTACGTGGGAAAAACGATTATTGTCTTTAATAAGTCTTACAGGGAGGGGTATATATTCTAGAGATGGGAACCGTTTGAAGATACCATGAAACCCACAAATCGAGGAAAGAGAAAATTCAGGGACAAAAAGACAAAAAAAGATAGCTAAAAACTCAGCTACAAGAACCCCTGGGTGAACTCAGGTACTCCCAAAGCGTAGACAATAGTCTTGTGTTATCTTGTATTGCTGAGTAACAATAATTTCACCCTCTTTTTTTAGTAGTGCTGTTCGAGCTTTTGTTTTCGGCATAGTGTTTTGTAGATCGTTGTTTGTCGTTTGTCTCCTTGCGTTTGGTCATTACCATGTTTGTCCTTCGATTTAAGAATTCTTTGGTATCTTCAAGATGTATGTTCCCATCAACCTTGACAATAAAAAAATATTTCAATTGGTGATGAACACAGAGAACATATGCCATCATCTACTCACCAATCACGATGTAATAATGACAATAGGACATACATTATACACGACGGGTGTCACGTTTGGAACAGGAATCAGCTACCCGACCGATGGAACTGAGTTCTCCCTTGTTTATTGGTGCTTTTCGAGTTGCTCGATCTTTAGTTTTATGCATAGTGTTTTGTTGATCATTTTATTTTTTGTCCTTTTTATCTTGAGAATTGTATTGTTTCTCTTTCTTCGACTTCCTATTTCTGATTACCCTTTTGGTATCTTCAAACTTTTCTTATATAAAACACATATATCACAGTCGACTTGAACTTAGAGATTTGTGGTAAAAGACCCGCGTTGTGCAACACACACTGCACTTGATTGTTGAACAGGACATGTGCGTGCTACACTACAAAGTTTACGAATAACAAAAACTTAGGTCAAAATTAGTTCAGACGATAGATAGGCGTATTATCAATGAATGAATCCATATGTCAAAAATGTTACCTACAGAGCTGATGAGCGCGTCCACGGTGACGTATAAGGGGAACCTGTTCGGTGGAGTTGTCAACCTATTATATATAAAAGCCAAACGGTAGACCATAGTTGATTACGTGTTTGGAGAATGCCTCTTTTGTAGATTTCGGAAAAGAGTAGGCACAATGTAGTCGCTACAAAATACTACATCACCCAATTCCAATTCTCCCTACCTTTTCAGTGGCAGTCAAAAATCGTTGACCTCATTGATTCACCCCTTCCCTTATTTCTATATAGTGTTCATTTATTATTGAACTTGTTCCGCTCTTGAATAAAAACGTAGATATCAAACATAGTGCGCACGACACGTTTCTAGAATAACCTTGATCAGGTACGTTTAAAGTAGTATGGTTGGAAAACAAATTAATTAACGAAAAACAATAGAGCTGAAATACATTAGCTGGACATTAAGCAATATTCCATCAATTACAATTACAATCGTTGATGAATGAGATCACAAACAAAGATAGCAACCTGTAATTTGCATTCTTCCACAAATGAAAATCCTGGTGGTTTCTTTTTAGTTTTTGGTTTCTTTGTTTGTTTGGCTTATTTTTTGTTGTTATTATTTTGTTGCATCAAAAAGCCAATCGAGAATCCATTCTTGTGTACTATGCCTTTTGTACACAAAATACACCCTGCTCAGCTATTGTTAAAGGGATACCAAAGCTCGTTTTAACATATATTTTTTCAATTCGTGACGAATGTTGTTTCTTTTCAATTTAATTGTAAAAACAATCCAAAAATACTTTGCACGCCCATATAATCACTAATATCGTTAAAATATCACTTAAAATGGTCGAAATTAATTTTCAACGAATTATATCACTTTTACAAAGATTCATTGATAAAAACTGCGATAATTTATCATAAGTATCATTTATTGAAGTTTTCATGAGATAAACAAAATTACTAAAAATGAGCTTTAATATCCCTTTAAAGTGATGTCTAAATTTTTGCATGAGTGATTCTATTCATGAAGATAGATCGCAAGATGAATTTTTCCAATAAAAAATAACTAAACATATCTGATAATATTAACCGGCTGAACCAGGATGTTTTTAAGAACGGTGACATAGGCTAAATTTCAGGTCAATTTACCGTTCCTAAATCATGTAATTAATACTAAAGCTAAGGACCCCCTCCTTAGGCATAGGGGACTTTAGTAGATTTGGACTATCCTGTTTAGGCACTTGGATTTTCTAGTTTCCAAATACTTTTAAATTATTTGGCTTTCAAATATTTTGTGTTTTAGCGAACCTGATGAGAGTTATTCCAGAAACGCGTAATTTGATATCTACGTTTTATTTCACACTTTTAAAGTTGATTAAATATCATTTAAGCAGAAGTTTATCGATTTGCTTTATATACAAATCCGATAAATTGATAAAATAAGAAAAGAAGATGTCATTAAAACAAGATATCGCTTTAACGGTTTCTTACAATACATGAACACCTATAATTTATTCAACACATCTTTTCTTTAACTTGGTGCATTATAATATATATACACTAACAAGGAAGTGTGTGTATGCCTGGCGAGTAATTCTTTGAGGCCTATCAATGTCGTTTACAGTTTGAACAGTTTGAACAGTTTATTGAGAAAACACCCAGACACATATAAACGTGTAACATGAGGTTAAATATAACAAAATAATGTTAATTAACATGACTGAGTAAACAAATGACAAACAGAATAGTTAATACAAACATGCTTCATGAAAGTTATGACAAATATTCTTTATACATATAATATACAAATTCATAATAAAGCTGCAATTTTTCTTATAAACATAGATATTTTTTTTTATAATTGAGAGTTACAAATTTAGAGTAGACCTACAAGTTTAAACTAAGATGGATGGATTCTATAATAATTCGGTATATATTTGTTTCTTAATATTACAACAAAAATATAAAATGAAAACACTGTTGCAGATAGAAATGTATTATGTGAGAGAATACACTCCAACTTGTAGATTCCCTGACGGGTCTCGTTGATTATTTTTTAAGAATTTACAGTTGGAGTGTATTCTCCACTACTTATTTTGTTATCTAATTACTATATTATACTAATCTTACCATAAAACCGTTAATATTCATTATCACGGTAGTGTTAAGGCTCGTGTGCAATACATAAACATCTATAATTTAGTCCACAAATCTTGTCTTTTACTACATCGTAGGTACATCATAATATATATACACTATTAACAAGGAAGTGTATGTATGCTTAGTTTAGTTTAAAAAAAGTTATTTGTCATAAACAAGAAAAAGTATCAGGCACAAATTATACAATTTAGGTTGCCGTCTCCGTGTGTATATGTGTTATTTAATTCTGATGAGTAATTCTTTGATGACTATCTACGAGTGTTACTTTAATTACTGATTTATAAAGGGTATTTTTGATTTGATTAATTCGGAGGATGATTAGTCATGGTGTGGGGATGTGTATCACATACCTGTAAGCTTGACCTCATCAAAGAAAAAAAAAAGGATGTTGCAATACTTTTTTCCAGGTGTATATTTCTTATTTTCAATGCTCAGAGATGAATATGACACTCTTACACACCTGCTAGTGCTCTCGAACAAAGAACGTCTGAACGTAGAACGAAGAAACACGTTGAACATACAATTAAATGTGCTAACCCGACAGCAGTAAAATAACCCTGTATCAGACCACCTTGTAAATGAAAGGAAAAACTAGTTCTCAGAATCAATTAACCGTATTGTGTACAATTTTGATCACTTCAGTCTGTTGTATAAATATGGCTGTAATTCTTTTTATTAAGATTTCATATAATTTGTTGTATACTAATATAGATATTCCTAGTACATGTAAGCACTCCTATGAAACCTCACTAATGTTATTTTCTTTTTGTGGAAGTATTTTTAGTCTTAGACAGCATCACTAATATGCTTATTACGTCAGAACCATTGTGCTTAGGTGTGCATAAGCACAGGGCCTCGTTGGCCAGGTGGACCTCATCTTCGTGCCAAAAATATTTACGATGGATCTTTGCTTATGTGGTGCAATTTGAAATTTGAAGGAGTTCTATTTCGGAACGATTCCAGGGATAATGATAGAGTTGATAGCCTATTGGAGTGTGCCACAACGCAGACAGTCATGACAGTTGGTCAGTGGCATAGATACCAAATTATTAGGGGCATCTGGTTATTGGCAAAAAAAAAAGAAGATTGAAGATGGATTCATGATTATGTGGTGCAATTTTAAATTTGACAGCGTTCTGTTCAATTTGGACACTTATAGAAGACTGTAGTAGCATAAAATAGCTATTGATAGAAATTTACTTTAAGAACTTTATTCTTCAAGTCATTGTATATGTAGAGAAGCTGCAATCTAATGAGAAGAAAAACTGACGTTACTTTTGCAGCAAATCCCGAAATTTATTATCAAGATTATTTTCCAACTTGAAACAAAATAACAAAAAAAGTAAAGGGGTAGTTATTCCTTTTTTAATACAAATGTGAAACCTAGATAAGTAATCTGGTCGTTATCTGATGTATGCAACCTTTGAAAGTATAAAAGTAAAAATCGGGATAATAATAACAAAATAAAGTGTAAATAAGAATAATGGATGAGGAAATATTTGGTGAGGGGTGGAAACAACTATCCAAAATCAAGATCTTACCCAAACGGAAGACACCATACAGACATTAAGATGAGTTGCATTTGGGACTGTGGTCTGTGTGCTCACCCGTACATATATCAAGATGAAGTGGCCTGAGCTATTGACACTCGTGTGACCTGGCAATTAAGATACTGTTACATCTTGGCACCTGAATCTGTGCTTCATATACCTGTTGATTATTATCTATCTGTGCACAACTCTGGTAAAATATATTTGCAACACCACCACTGATATTTTATACTGTCTTTGTATTTTTTTCGATGTATTCTCAGTCTCAATACTAGTCATTATGTTGCCAGCAATATGACGTATGGTTCATTTTTTTTTTAAACTCATGTTACTTTTACTGTATGTTAAGATGGTTCATAATGAGTTATTTTACTAGTGTACATAAATGATCCATAAAATTTAGTTGTTAAATACAGGTTTATTTTCATTAAATTAGTTTTACACCAAATAAAGCATATACATTGACTATTTCTATAATACTATTCCTAAAATTATTTATTAGTAAAAAATAAAATAAGCTTTTTCATGAAATGGTTATGGCGGTCCACCAAAAATATTAAGAGTAAAAGAGTCCATGGGGGAAAAAAGATTGAGAACCACTGCGTTAAATGATGTTTAGATGCAATTACACGATGTTGACAGTATTGACTGCCCTGTCTGTTCTCTCTTGATCAAGTTTGAATGTTTCATTATGTGACCTGTGTAAGACAGGGTTGGGGCTTTGGGTAATATAGAATAGCTTCTAGTTTGCTGAAGACGCAGTGTACATGTCTGACCTAATATAACGTAATATTTTAACTATTCCTAATTTTCCGGAGCATGTATGCTTGACTGCCTGTGTAGGCCTACCGGGTCTACCTCCTTCAGGGCCGAAGTAAGGGGCCTCAGAACTTAACTAGCACAGGGCCTCATATGTCCTAAATCCGGCGCTGCGTCAGAGCTATAAATATTGAAGATTTCTATATTTTAAAATACTAGTATATGTTTTACAAATGAACGTGACATATTAAAATGTGGTAATGGTCTACAAATGATGCTTAACGCCACTGAATTTCAACAATATTTCATTTATATCGTGGTGGTCGGTTTTATTGGTGGAGGAATCCGGAGAAAATTGATATAAGGAAAATACTCCAATCGTGAACATTATATATAAAATATTTAATAAAATGAAAAACACTGTAGGATAAGTTCTAAAATCCGATCCATAAATTGTAGAAACATAGGAGAAATCATCCACATTATACACATTTAATCAAAATTTAAGCGAGGAAACTGATCGAGCGGCATTATTTGTTTGTTAGGGATATCGATTTTTTGTCTCTTCTACGATTTTGCTAATTTCGATTTTAGAATTTTAATCCCAAGTGGGAGTGCTCCGTAATCACCGGAGGTTCATACCTATACATAACAAAACAGAACAGAACTGATTCGACAGTCTGGTATTTTTTTCTTTTCAGTTTATATACATTTTCTTAAGAGCAATGGTTGTCGTGATCTTATGGTAGTTGCCTATCACAACTAAAGATGTGAATTCGAATCCCACCTTTGACTAATGTACTCGATACAACATTATGTGATACAATTTCTCAATGACTTCCGACAGATTGTTGGTTTTCTCCCGGTACTCCGGTTTCTCCCACCAATAAAAGCGATCGCCACGATATAACTGAAATTCTTTTGAAAGTGAAGTTAGGCACCATAAGTCAAACCTAATCTAGTGAATCATTAGTGTGAAATACATTTCCATGACTAGAAAGTTGAATATATAATGAAGCAAATGGTGAACAAGAGGACAGATAATACAATGACTGGCAGAAAAGGACAAACAATTATCTTAAAACACAACACAGAAAACTAAAAATCAAGTAATGCTAATATCAATAAAAACTTGAGGTGATCACAGCTGCTTCTGAAGGCAAGCAGTTCCTGTTCCACATGTGATACCCGTCGTATTATTGTTACGACTCTGTGTTTCTATACGGGTGAATAAATCTAACATTTCTATTGAAGGGTAAGCAGTTCCTGTTCCACATGTGATACCCGTCGTGTTATCCTTGTTACGATTCTGTGTTTCTATACGGGTGAATAAATCTAACATTTCTATTGAAGGTCAATCAATTCCGGTTCCACATGTGATACCCGTCGTGTTATCCTTGTTACGACTCGGTGTTTCTATACGGGTGAATAAATCTAACATTCCTATTGTCTAATCCAGTTCTAACTTTATTTCATTTCAGACGAAGTCTTTTTTCTATATCAGAAATAAGATTTTTGTTGATGTTGAAAAAATCAAATGAATATCCGACACGGATCAATGCTTTCATTCTGTCATCCTCAATATTTGTAGGATTCATATCATCATAATTAATTACGATTATCTCCCTTATATTGTTTTCAGCAAAGGAGTTCCAAATGTACTTCCATTCTGAGATAAGGTGAGGTAACTGCAAATAATTTTGAGAAAGAAATATTATATATGTTGAGCAATTTCTCACTCCTTGACATGCTTCGTCTTCTCTAACGTGCCCTAACCGGAAGTCTCGGAGGGGATACACAATTTTATAACCGTTCGATTCCAAATATCGAAGGAGATACTTTGTTATCCAACATCGCAATTCGGAAATGTCTTCGTCAAATGAGATATATGCATCATTCTGTGTTATCTTACCCTCTGTATTCTGGATTTTTAAAATTTTTCTATAAAGTATGAAACATTCAAATCGATACTTCGCGGTTATATATCAAAGAACTAATACAAATGTTGCTGCCAAGAGCAATATGTAAACCCATGTCATTTTGTTCACTTTAGAGCTACATATGTCGTTCCTGTTTACAGATATAGCATTTATTATTCCATCTTTTGTTTCGCAAGTTATAATGTTTTTGAAACCACATTTGGCAAATTCCTGTTTTAAAAGCCACGTTTTAGCCAGGCCATGTCGCAGTCACATTTCATGGTGATATTCCCGAGAAGTACAGCACAAATATATAGGTTCTGAATTGACTTCCTTAGCGTTTTAATCGGATTATTCAACAAGTTTAGTGTCCTGATGTTTCTTAAATCGAATATCTGAAAATTTAAATCAACCAAGGAATTGTTCGCCAAATTCAATTTCGTTACCCGTGAGAAGAAATCATGCTTGACTATATTTTGACCAATATTATTGTTAAAAAAATCAATTTCAAGGTTGTCAAAATCGGGCATGGTATTTTTGATCACAGTTATGTTCAAACCTGAGCAATCAACAACAGTTCTATTTCGTGACGGTTGAAAGAAACAACTACATTTAAGCGGACACTTTTTAGCAAGGAATAAATTACATATCAACAAGTCATAGTTGTCATCTTTTCGGAAGTCGATTAGCGTATAGTTTTTCAAATGGGACGGTTCGGAGCAATATACACGATAGTTATCAAGATATGACGGAAAATAATCAATATATTTCAACATATATTCGAGAAGTTTCAGTCACAGTACCAGCTGTTGTTCCGTGTGTTAATTCCATAGTTTAATGCAATTCTTATAATGTCTAGTGAATTATTGAAACCTATGTTTGTTAAATTAGGAAAGTGTTTGAAATTATTATATGAAATGTCAAGAAATCCCCCTTCCAATGTCTCATTATCCTGCATATCGCTACAACATCCCCAATTTATTTCGTTTTTAATTTTTTCAATTTTATTATGGGAGTAATCGATCAGATAAAATTTCTTCCCCAGTATCACATTAGTCACATCAGTTGATTCTAATTTATTTTTAGAAACATCAACGTGCATTAAACTTCCTGGTTCAATCAGAAAAGTTCTTGGTTCAATGTAATGAATACAATTTTGGTTAAGATATATTTTTCTCAAATTTGGCAATCTTGAGAATGTTGTATTTTGTAAAGTTTTTATCTCATTCCTCTCAAGATGTAATTCGTCTAAATAGACAAGACATTGTATTTTGGAAATTGTGTCTATACAATTTCCAGCAAAATCGATTTCCACTATCTTGGAGAAGTTGCATGTGTTATATGGAAATTCGGAAAGAAACCCGTTTCGATGAACAATTTTGTAAAACTGGAAATTTGATTGATTTTCATCTATTATCTCTGCAATTCCATTTCTATTCCTGTATTCTACTGACAACGATCCAACATTTCTATTCCATGTGTATATCCGCCAGTATGGCATTGCTTGGCGAAAACAGCAGTTAAAAGACACAGGTTTCAGGTCGTCGGTTAGCGTTTTGCACACGTCAGGACAGAATAAGTTTAGAGAGCTTACACTGTCGTGTGTCCAGTGTTGCCACCCTTCAATTGTTATATTTAAACCTGCTGTGCACAGAATGCATCTGATAACTATCCAGGACAAAACCTGTGTAACAAAGAAATACAAATGTGTATTACATTAAATAACTGTTTTATAAAATGCGGAGGAAA
>MJUT01060761.1:56286-78336 GCA_002080005.1 Gigantidas platifrons
CTTTTTATCTTTCGGCATTGTATTGTTTCTCCTTCGACTTACTATTTCTGATTACCCTTTTGATATCTTCAAACTCTCCTTATATAAAGCACATATATTACAGTCGACTTGAACTTAGAGATTTGTGGTAAAAGACCCGCGTCGTGCAACACACACTACACTTGATTTGTTGAACAGGACATGTGCGTGCTACACTATAAAGTTTACAAGAAACCAAAACTTAGGTCAAAATTAGTTCAGACGATAGATAGGCATATTAACAATGAATGGATCTATATGTCAAAAATGATACCAACAGAGCTGATGAGTGTGTCCACGGTGACGTATAAGGGAACCTTTTCGATGGGGTTGTCGGCCTATTATATATAAATGTCTAACCGTAGACCATAGATGATTACGTGTTTGGAGAGTGCCTCTATTGTAGATTTCAGAAAAGAGTAGGAGTAATGTAGTCGCTACAACGTTTTCCCAGTTTTCCGGTTGTTGACTGATTTTGTTATTACCCTTATATACTATATCACCCATTTCCAATTCTCCCTACTTTTTCAATGGCTAGATTGATACATCCCTTTCCATCATGTTTATATAGTGTTTATTTACTATTGAACTTGTTCCGCTTCTGAATAAAAATGTAGATATCAAACTTAGTGCGCATGACACGTTTCTAGAATAACCTTGATCAGGTACGTTACTGGAATAACCTTGATCAGGTACGTTACTGGAATAACCTTGATCAGGTACGTTACTGGAATAACCTTGATCAGGTACGTTACTGGAATAACCTTGATCAGGTACGTTACTGGAATAACCTTGATCAGGTACGTTACTGGAATAACCTTGATCAGGTACGTTCAAAGTCAAAATATTGGAAAACCAATTAATTAAAAATATATATACATTTGTACATGTATAGCCGAAATACATTAACTGGACATTAAGCAATACTCCATCAATTACAATTAACCAATGGAAACTGTAAATTTTTGATGAAAAAGATCACAAACAAAGGGACTGATAGCAACCCAAATTCTTCCTGTAATTTTCATTCTTCCACAAATGAAGATCTCAGGTATTTTCTTTTTGGTTTTTGGTATGTTTGTTTGTTTGGCTTAATTTTTTGTTAATATTTTGTTGCATCTATAGGCCAATTGAGAATCCATTCTTGTGTACTATGCATTGTGTACACAAAATACACCCTGCGCAGGTATTGTTAAAGTGACATCTAAATTTTTGCATGGGTGATTCTATTCATGAAGATAAATCGGACGACGAATTTGTCCAATATAAAAATGACTAAACATAGCCGACAATATTACCTGGCTGATCCAGGATGTTTTTAAGAACGGTGACATCGATTAAATTTTAGTTCAATTTACTGTTCCTAAATCATGTAATTAATACTAAAGCTAAGGACCCCCTCCTTAGGCATAGGGGGCTTTAGTCGATTTGGACTATCTTGTTTAGACACTTGGATTTTCTAGTTTCCAAATACTTTTAAATTATTTGGCTTTCAAATATTTTGTGTTTTAGCGAACCTGATGAAGGTTATTCCAGAAACGCGTAACTTTGATATCTACGTTTTATTTCACACTTTTAAAGTTTATTAAATATCATTTAAGCATAATTTTATCGATTTGCTTTATATACAAATCAGATAAATTGTTAAAATAACAAAAGAAGATGACATTAAACAGAAGATATCACTTTTACGGTTTCGTAGAATAAATGAACACCTATAATTTAATGCCACAAATCTTTTCTTTAACTTGGTGCATTATAATATATATACACTAACAAGGAAGTGTGTGTATGTGTTATTTAATCCTGGCGAGTAATTCTTTGATGCCTATCAATGTCGTTTACAGTTTGAACAGTTTATTGAGAAAACACCCAGACACATATAAACGTGTAACATGAGGTCAAATATAACAGAATAATGTTAATTAACATGACGGAGTAAACAAATGACAAACAGAATAGTTAATACAAACATGCTCCATGAAAGTTATGACAAATATTATTTATACATATAATATACAAATTCATAATAAAGCTGCAATTTTTCTTATAAACATAGATACTTTTTTTTTTTAATTATTGCGAAAGCTAAGGACCCCCTCCTTAGGCATAGGGGGCCTTAGTCGATTTTGACTATCCTGTTTAGGCCCTTTGGTTTCCTAGCTTCCAAAGACATTTAAATTGTTTGGCTTTCAAATATTTTGGGTTTGAGCGTACATGATGAAGGTTATTCCAGAAATATGATATCTACGTTTTATTTCACACTTTTTAAGGTGATTAAATATCATTTAAGCAAAATTTTATCGATTTGCTTTCTATACAAATCCGATAAAGTATTTAAGTAACAAAATAGGTTGTCATTAAACACAATATATCGCTTTAACGGTTTCGCATGAACGCGAAAGAGTTTGGGTACTCTAATATATAATATGATTTGATTTGATTTGATTTGTCGTGCTTAACGCCACTTTTAGCAATATCAAGGCGACCAGTTTTAGTGGTTGAAAAAGCCGGAGTACCCGGAGAAAACCATCGACCATGGACAAGCAACTGGAAAGCTTTCGTACTTGCGAGTCGAGTGCACCCTTTTTTGTAATTTACAAAGCCGCGCGAGAACCCACGCTGTATTGGTGATAGCCTTGTATGAGGTGTTAGGTATTCCAACTACATAACTCATTGAGCCACCCGGGCCCTCTAATGTATATTAGAGGCTTGTTTTTCAGGATGAGTTCCCAAAACTCTTTCGCGTCTGTGTGAATCCGAAAATGCGGTGGTTTGATTTAGGTCTATGGTGTGTAACGTCACTTTCAACAATATTTGAGTTATATCATGGTGGTCAGTTCGATTGGGAGAGGAAACCGGATTATCCGGAGAAACCACCAACATGTCGTAAGTCACTGACAAACTTTATCACGTAATGTTTTATCATGTACATCTCGCCTGAGGGGGATTCGAACTCACAATTTTAGTGGTGATTAGCACTGATTAATACAAGAAACTTCATCAACATAAAAGAGGAAAGCATCACAATAGATTGCTAGAACAGAAAGCAGTAGTTCAATAAAACGCTGGAAAACCACACAAAAGTCAATCACAATCACATCTACGATCACAAGACAGAACAAATAGAAAATATCACATTTTAGATCATACCAGGATCAAACATGCACAGCAGAAAGAAGACGAAGAAACTGACAATCTGAAGGAAATTGATATAAGAATTATTAATTTCTCCCCCTCACAAAACGCTGATTATAGCAGAAATAAAACTGTGAGAGAATTGCTTGGAATGTTAACAACTCGGAAGAGAAATACTGATGAGCGTAATGGGGATACTAGCGAATCTTGTAGGAAATTTACGGTGTCGTTAGTGGAACAGAAAAAGCTTACCCTTATTGAGAACATGAGTTCGCTCCCAGTTTTTAATGGGGTTTGTGTTGCTCGATCAATATTTTCCTGTGTATTGTTTTGTAGATCATTGTCGTTTGTCCTGTTTCTTTTGACAATTGTGTTGACTGTCTTTCTTTGATTTACAGATTTCGAGTACCCCTTAGGTATCTTCAAACTCTTCTTATGCTCAATCATATTTTGCTGATAATTGTTTTTCAATAGTAACTGAAAATCCTTACAAGGCAAAAATCTCTATTCTCAGTTTAGATGAAAAAGTTCTTATAAGGATCGTCCATGTAATAATTGTAACAATTTTCTCTGTGATGTCTTTAGTGTTGGCTTCATGTACTATTGGTTGTGTATTTTGAGACATTTTGATTTGATTAGTACTTCTTTATATAGGGAGGGATGTCAATTTGGGGGATCACGTAACCATAGCTGTATATTTCACTATTTTATGAGGGTAGTGCAGGAGGAGTAAAAGAACGTAAAAACGTGAAATAAAATTGAAGAATTGAAGAGCGAAAAATAAAAGAAACAATTTTAATACTGATATAATATAAGAGGCAACAACTGCTTACCATTCGCGAGCACCTGATTTCACCCCGTATTTTTGGTGGGGTCCGTGTTGCTCATGTTTTAAGTTTTGTGTTGTCCTTATTATGTGTCTTTACGTTCTGAGTTTCGTGATGTGATGTCCCCTACGATTTCCGTATTAAAACGATGTTCGGTTCGTCTTTCCCTCCACCTGTTTGTTGGAGGGTTCACACCTTATTTACCTTATTTGTGTTTGCTCGCGCATAGTTGTGTTGTGTTTTTGTGTTGTTTGTTTTTTCGCCTTGTGTGCCCTTTGTTGCCAGTTTCTCTGTATTGTGTTAATGTTCTATTGTGATTGCCCCTTCGGTATTCTCTAACATTTATTATCTTTACCTTATGTAATATTTATTGATTATTATATGGCATTTTTCATATTACATGTCATATCAACCCGTGACGCCAATATTAGCCCAAGGGCCGAAGGCACGATGGCTAAGATGGGTCGAGGGTTGATATGGCGTGTGATATGAAAAATGGCATATCATAACCTATTTATATGCGAGCATGAGCGAGCTCTTTATGGTATAAAATGTGTACTTAGGATTTTTTGACAAACATGCCTGCACAAACTGATGGATAAAACAATTTCTGCGCATTGTAAACACGTTCCGAGTAGCACACTAACACACTCAACTAATGAAGATCTTCTTAACATAAAGCGCAATGGTGATCCTAAGTCTGGTACCCTCTCTCGTACGTCCGATACCACTGAAACCCGGAACCCGTGTGTAATAAAAGTCATTTTGTTAGCTTGCTTTACTTATATTGATATTTTTTAATTTATTAAATCTCTTCTGACATACTGACAAGAATTTTTGCTTCTACGCGGAAGTTAACTTTTGAGATTTCGTAAGGAACGACATTTCGATTGAATGAGACTAGATTCAGCCCTAAAAAGAGTCTTCCCCGATATATCTCGGCCGAAAAAATCTCGACACTTTTTGATGCACTGGATGAGCGTGAAATTGCCAGATAATTCTCAGATTCGCGAGCATTCATGGCCGTGCTTGTTTCATATTCATATACTTCACTGCATCTTTTCTAATATTTGTGAGAGCTGATCGTTTTCAGAAACCATGGCCATGGCCTGGGCATGGCTTGATATGGGATATGATGCAATAATATCATATTATATCTACGTTTTTATTACATGTATTTAGAGACATAATCCTTATACAGTTACAGTTATACAACAACACAAGATGAATTATTCTTTGGCTCATAAAGGAGTGTCATCATTTTCCATGTTTTCTTCGTTATCTATTTTGACAATAGCAGACGACGGAAGTAAACAACGGTTCCTTAATAACGAAAACAGATCGGACCGGAAACGTGAATTCATATTTTTTCCAAGAAAGACAAAATAATTGTGAAAAACTAAATACTTGATTTCATGCACAATTTCCGGACGTCATTTTGAAAAATCCATATTACACCCCATGTAATACGTCACACATTATACACCCCTCCTATGTAATACGGATCAGGATATTACACCCCTGGGAGATATGACTTGTTGAATTTCAAATTTATCACATATGCAAAATTAAGCATATCACGAATAATTATATGATAATTCATATTAGCATTGCTCAGAGGTAAATATGACACACTTACACACCTGCTAATTCTGTCAAACAAAGAACGTCTGAACGTAAAGGAAACAGAAAACACGTTGAACATCAAATTAAATGTGCTAAACAGATAGCACAAAAATAACCCTCCATCAGCCCACCTTGTAAATGAATGGAAAGACTAGTTCTCAGAATCAATTAACCGTATTTTGTTCAATTTTGATCACTCACGTCTGTTGTATAAATATGGCTGTATTTTTTATTATCAAGATTTCATATAATTTGTTCTATACTAATATAGATATATAAGTACATAAACACACTCCTATGAAACCGCACCAATGTTATTTTTTTCTGTGGAAATAGTTTTAGGATTAGACAGCATCACTAATATGTTGATGACGTCAGAGCTATATAATGTTGAAGATGTCTAAATTTTAAAATATGTTTTACAAATAAACGCTACACAATAAAATAGAGTTATTATATAGATAGTTGTGAATTACAGAATTTTCCGAGTTAAATAAAAACGATAACTTCACAGTGAAATTATCGTTTTTAATTTCACTCTCGCTATGCTTCGCGCCATTTCGTTGTCGACGTCATATGAAGACTTCCAGTTTGAAAGGTAAACAATAGATGTCATATGGCTTCGTGTACGCTTCAATTTTGATCAAATTTAACTTAAATAATATTTCAAGGTAAGCATTTTAATTATTTATTGTCGTGGGTGGGCATTCTCTATCCAGAGTTGTCGTTCCTGCTACTCTACACAACATCTCTGTCGACGCTCATTTTACAAGATTCTTGTAAAACTTAGAAACAGTAAAAAAAATGTACTTAAAATTGTTTTAATTATTGTAAATATCAATAAAGACGAAAATAAATCCCTCATTTCAAATCAATTCTCTCTTAAAAATGATTTTACCCCCTACTTCTTGGAGAACTATTTTTCGGAGGTAAAAATTAAAAAGCTAAAAACGATCACAAATCATTTTTAAGAGAGAATTGATTTGAAATGAGTGATTTATTTTCGTCTTTATTGATATTTACAATAATTAAAACAATTTTAAGTAGATTGTTTTACTGTTTCTAAATTTTACAAAAATCTTGTGTAATGAGCGTTGACAGAGATGTTGTGTAGCGTAGCAGGAACGACAACTCTGGATAGAGAATGGTGGGTGGGTGGTACCATGTTTTTTTGAAATGATACACAGTTTAGTATATCCATACGCTACACACGTAATATAGTGCAATTAAACTAATTTTATATTAAAGTCGATTCGAAACATTTTTTTATCTATATAATAAATACTATAACTAATTGGCGAATTTCATTATCAAAAATATGTCACTCATGACCAAATAACGTTGTAACTCACTCATGCGCTGTATAATAAATATGGGTTACAAATGATACTTAACGTCACTTTCAATAATATTTCAGTTATATCGTGGCGGTCAGTTTTATTGGCAGAGGAATCTGGAGTACCAGGACAACATTGATATAAATCGATATAAGGAATGCTCTAATCTTGAACATTATACATCAAATATTTAATAAAATGAAAAACACTGTCGGAAAATTTCTAAAATCCAATCCAAAAATTGTAGAAACATAGGCGAAATCGATCCACATTACACACATTTATTTAAAATTTAAGCCAGGAAAAACTTGAGGTGAACACAGCTGTTTCGGAAGGCAAGCAGTTCCTGTTCCACATGTGATACCCGTCGTGTTATCCTTGTTACAACTCGGTGTTACCATACTGGTGAATAAATCTAACATTTCTGTTGTTTAATCCAGTTCTAACTTTGTTTAATTTCAGATGAAGTCTTTTTTCTATATCAGAAATAAGATTTTTCTTGATGTTGAAAAAATCAAATGAATGTCCGACATGAATCAATGCTTTCATTCTGTCATCCTCAATATTTGTAGTGTCCATATCATCATAGTTAATTACGATTATCTCCCTTGTGTTGTTTTCAGCAAAGGAGTTCCAAATGTACTTCCATTCTGTGATAAGGTGAGGTAACTCTAAATAATTTTGGGAAAGAAATATTATATATGTTGAGCAATTTCTCACTCCTTGACATGCTTCTTCTTCTCTAGCGTGCCCTAACCGGAAGTCACGAAGGGGATACAGTATTTTATAACCCTTCAATTCCAAATATTGAAGGAGATACTTTGTTATCCAACATCGCAATTCGGAAATGTCTTCGTCAAATGAGATATATGCATCATTTTTTGCTATTTTGCCCGCTGTATTCTGGATTGTTAACATTCTTTTCCAAAGTATGAAACATTCAAATCGATACTTCACCTTGATATACCAAAGAACTAATAAAAATGTTGCTGGAAAAAGCAATATGTAAACCCATGTCATTTTGTTCACTTTAGAGCTACACAGGTTGTTCCTGTTTATATACATAGCATTTATTATTCCATCTTTTGTTTCGCATGTTATAATGTTTTTGAAACCACATTTGGCAAATTCCTGTTTTAAAAGCCACGGTTTTAGCCAGGCCATGTCGCAGTCACATTTCATGGTGATATTCCCAATCAGTACAGCACAAATATATAGGTTCTGGATTGACTTCCTTAACGTTTTAATCTGATTATTCAGCAAGCTTAGTGTCCTGAGGTTTCTCGAATCAAATATCTGAAAATCTAAATCAACCAAAGAATTGTTCGCCAAATTCCATTTCGTTACCCGTGAGAAGTAATCATGCTTGACTATATTTTGACCAATATTATTGTTAGAAAAATCAATTTCAAGGTTGTCAAAATCCGGCATGGTAGTTTTGATCACATTTATGTTCAAACCTGAGCAATCAACAACAGTTCTATTTCGTGACGGTTGAAAGTAACAACTACATTTAAGCGGACACTTTTTAGCAAGGGATAAATTACATATTAGCAAGTCATAGTTGTCATCTAGTCGGAAGTCGATTAACATATAGTTTTTCAAATGGGACGGTTCGGAGCAATATATACGATAGTTGCTAAGAGACGCCTGAAGATGATCAAAATATTCGAACATATATTCGAGAAGAGGAAGAAAGAAACAGTCACAGTACCAACTGTTGTGCCCAAAGTTAAATCTATAGGTTGATGTTATTCTTGCAATGTCTAGTGAATTATGGAAACCTACATACGTGAAATTAGGAAAGTGTTTGAAATTGTTATATGAAATATCAAGAAATCCCCCTTCCAATGCTTCATTATCCTGCAAATAGTTACAGCATGCCCAATTTATTTCGTTTTTAATTATTTCAATTTTATTATGGGAGTAATCGATCTGATCAAAACGTTTCCCCAGTATCATATTGGTCACATCAGTTGATTCTAATTTATTTTTAGAAACATTAACGTGCATTAAACTTCCTGGTTCAATCAGAAAAGTTCTTGGTTCAATGTAATGAATAGCATTTTGGTTTAGATATATTTTTCTCAAATTTGGTAATCTTGAGAATGTTGTATTTTGTAAAGTTTTTATTTTATTCCTCTGAAGATGCAATTCGTCTAAATAGACAAGACAGTGTATTTTAGAAATTGTTTCTATAAAATTTCCAGCAAAATCGATTTCCACTATATTTGAAAAGTTGCAGATGTTATATGGAAATTCGGAAAGAAATCCGTTTTGATGAAGAACTTTGTAAAACTGGAAATTTGATTGATTTTCATCGATTATCTCTGCAATTCCATTTCTATTCCTGTATTCTACGGACACCGATCCAACATGTCTATCCAATGGGGGTATCTGCCAGTATGGCATTGCTCGGCGAAAACAGCAGTTCAAGAAGTCAGGTGCCAGGTCGTCGGTTAATGTTTTGCACTTGTCGTCAGGACAGAATAAGTTTAGAGAGCTTACACTGTCATGTGTCCAGTGTTGCCACCCTTCAATTGTTATATTTAAACCTGCTGTGCACAGAATGCATCTGATAACTATCCAGGACAAAACCTGTGTAGCAAAGAAATAGAAATGTGTATTACATTAATTAACAGTTTTATTAAATTTGAAGTTAGTGAAAACATTTTGCTTCTCTTTTTTTAGTAGTGCTGTTCGAACTTTTGTTTTCGGCATAGTGTTTTGTAGATCATTGTTTGTCGTTTGTCTCCTTGCGTTTGGTCATTACCTTGTTTGTCCTTCGATTGAAGAATTCTGATTACCCCTTTGGTACCTTCAAGATGTATGTTCCCATCAACCTTGACAATAAAAAAATCTTTCAATTGGTGATGAACACAGAAAACGTATGCCATCATCTATTCACCAATCTCGATGTAATAATGACAATAGGACATACATTATACACGACGGGTGTCACGTTTGGAATAGGAACCAGTTACCCGACCGATGGAACTGACTTCACCCTTGTTTATTAGTGCGTTTCGAGTTGCTCGATCTTTAGTTTTATGCATAGTGTTTTGTTGGTCATTTTATTTTTTGTCCTTTTTATCTTGAGAATTGTATTGTTTCTCTTTCTTCGACTTCCTATTTCTGATTACCCTTTTGGTATCTTCAAAGTTTTCTTATATAAAACACATATATCACAGTCGACTTGAACTTAGAGATTTGTGGTAAAAGACCCGCGTTGTGCAACACACACTGCACTTGATTGTTGAACAGGACATGTGCGTGCTATACTACAAAGCTTACGAATGACAAAAACTTAGGTCAAAATTAGTTCAGACGATAGATAGGCGTATTATCAATGAATGAATCCATATGTCAAAAATGTTACCTACAGATCTGATGAGCGCGTCCACGGTGACGTATAAGGGAACCTTTTCGATGGAGTTGTCAACCTGTTATATATAAAAGCCAAACCGTAGACCATAGTTGATTACGTGTTTGGAGAGTGCCTCATTTGTAGATTTCGGAAAAGAGTAGGCGCAATGTAGTCGCTACAAAATACTACATCACCCATTTCCAATTCGCTCTACTTTTTCAGTGGCAGTCAAAAATCGTTGACCTCATTGATTCACTCCTTCTCTTATTTCTATATAGTGTTTATTTATTATTGAACTTGTTCCGCTCTTGAATAAAAACGTAGATATCAAACTTAGTGCGCACGACACGTTTCTGGAATAACCTTGATCAGGTACGTTCAAAGTCGTATGGTTGGAAAACCAATTAATTAACGAAAAACAATAGAGCTGAAATACATTAGCTGGACATTAAGCAATATTCCATCAATTACAATTAACCAATAGAAACTGTTAATTGTTGATGAATGAGATCACAAACAAAGATAGCAACCTAAATTCTTCCTGTAATTTGCATTCTTCCATAAATGAAAATCCTGGTGGTTTCTTTTTAGTTTTTGGTTTCTTTGTTTGTTTGGCTTATTTTTTTTTTTTTATTATTTTGTTGCATCAAAAAGCCAATCGAGAATCCATTCTTGTGTACTATGCCTTTTGTACACAAAATACACCCTGCTCAGGTATTAATAAAGTGACGTCTAAATTTTTGCATGGGTGATTCTATTCATGAAGATAAATCGCACGATGAATTTGTCCAATATAAAATGACTAAGCATATCTGATAATATTACCTGGCTGATCCAGGATGTTTTCAAGAACGGTGACATCGATTAAATTTCAGTTCAATTTATTGTTCCTAAATCATGTAATTAATGCTAAAGCTAAGGACTCCCTCCTCAGGCATAGGGGACTTTAGTAGATTTTGACTATCCTGTTTAGACACTTGGATTTTCTAGTTTCCAAATACTTTTAAATTATTTGGCTTTCAGATATTTTGTGTTTTAGCGAACCTGATGAAGGTTATTCCAGAAACGCGTAACTTTGATATCTACGTTTTATTTCACACTTTTAAAGTTTATTAAATATCATTTAAGCAGAATTTTATCGATTTGCTTTATATAAAAATCAGATAAATTGTTAAAATAACAAAAGAAGATGACATTAAACACAAGATATCGCTTTTACGGTTTCGTAGAATAAATGAACACCTATAATTTAATGCCACAAATCTTTTCTTTAACTTGGTGCATTATAATATATATACACGAACACGGAAGTGTGTGTATGTGTTATTTAATCATGGCGAGTAATTCTTTGATGCCTATCAATGTCGTTTACAGTTTGAACAGTTTATTGAGAAAACACTCAGACACATATAAACGTGTAACATGAGGTCAAATATAACAGAATAATGTTAATTAACATGACGGAATAAACAAATGACGAACAGAATA
Source organism: Gigantidas platifrons (assembly GCA_002080005.1). NCBI lineage: Eukaryota > Metazoa > Mollusca > Bivalvia > Mytilida > Modiolidae > Gigantidas > Gigantidas platifrons. The sequence continues at coordinate 68,088 of MJUT01060761.1, forward strand.
GTTAATACAAACATGCTCCATGAAAGTTATGACAAATATTCTTTATACATATAATATACAAATTCATAATAAAGCTGCAATTTTTCTTATAAACATAGATACCTTTTTTTTTATATATAATGGAGAGTTACAAATTGAGAGTAGACCTACAAGTTTAAACTAAAATGGATGGATTCTATAATAATTCGGTATATATTTGTTTCTTAATATTACAACAATTTCTATCTACAAGTGTTACTTTAATTACTGATTTATAAAGGGTATTTTTGATTATTTTGTGCGGTAACATTAAAATTCATGTTTCATAATGGTCTACCTGTAGGTTAACAATGTAACTTCTTAAATACCAAAAAGAAATTGTCATTAAACACAAGACATCTGCTTTTTGGGTTTTTCACAAACGCGAAAGAGTTTGGGTACTCTAATGTACAATACAGGCTCCTTATTTTGTTATCAAATTGCTATATCTATTACTAATCTTACCATGGGCCGTGAGTGTCGTGATCGTATGGTAGTTGGATTTACAACTACCTATGTAATCAGTGCTAATCACCACTAAGATTGTGAGTTCGAATCCCGCTCAGGCGAGCTGTACATGATAAAACATTATGTGATAAAGATTGTCAGTGACTTGCGACAGGTCGATGGTTTCTCCTGATAATCCGGTTTCCTCTCCCAATAAAACTGACCGCCACGATATAGCGGAAATATGGTTGAAAGTGGCGATACATACCATAAACCTAAATCAAATCACCGCTAGCCTTTTTCTGATTCATACAGACGCGAAAGAGTTTGGACACTCATCCAGAAAACAACAAGCCACTAATGTACAATACCGGCTACATAATACATTTCTCTGACGTCACACTATTGTTCGAACAGTGGATTATGTTTAAGAATCTACAGTTGATTCTTTTGTTCTTGAATATATGAACTTTAACCTTTTAAAATTTTAGGCTTAAAAACGTGTTTTACTTATTTTGGTACTTTCGTGTCTCGAACCACTGCCGGGCTTTTTAAAGTCTACTTTGACTTTCAAAACTTCCATCTTACCACTCGGCTAAGTTCACCTCATTAATAAATTCTATAAATAGTATATTTAACTCTTGATAGTAAGCTTTGTTAAAAAAATATCAACAATTTGCTTAAAAAAAGCAATTGATCAATATATACAAGACACGATACAAGTATTTGAGTTCTGACATAATTTATGTTCAGAAGTGATGCGTATTCTCGCAATACAAAAACAACCAACGAACCGACCACAATTTAACAAATCAGACACACCACAGGTGAACATATGGGACACTTGAAAGACCTTGAAATATCTAAATATAAACGATTCTATTCACTTGAAAGACCTTGAGATATCTAAATATAAACGAGAATCGAAAGCACGGATGCCGAAAAAATTTTGTTGTTTATTTTTTGTTAATTGTTGCTTATTTAGCTTTCTGAACATTCAAAAGGTAAAAATATAAAATGAAAACACTGTTGCAGATTGAAATGTATTATGTGAGAGAATACACTCCAACTTGTAGACGGGTCTCGTTGATTATTTTTAAGAATCTACAGTTGGAGTGTATTCTCCACTACTTATTTTGTTATCTAATTACTATATTATACTAATCTTACCATAAAACCGTTAATATTCATTATCACGGTAGTGTTAAGGCTCGTGTACAATACATAAACATCTATAATTTAGTCCACAAATCTTGTCTTTTACTACATCATAATATATATACACTATTGACAAGGAAGTGTGTGTATGCTTAGTTTGGTTTAAAAATATTTATTTGTCATAAACAAGAAAAGTATCAGGCACAAATTATACAATTTAGGTTGCCGTCTCCGTGTGTGTATGTGTCATTTAATTTTGGTGAGTAATTCTTTGATGACAATCTACAAGTGTCACTTTTAATTACTGTTTTATAAAGGGTATTTTTGATTTGATTATTTTGTGCGGTGACGATAAATTCATGTGCTTTTTGTTTTGCTTTGTTTTGTTCTTTTTGTTTGTTTGTTTGTTTTCTTTTGTTTTTGTTTGTTGATGTATTGTTTGTTTGTTTGATGGTGTTTAACGCCACTTTCAACAATATTTCAGTTATATATATATACGTCTGAAAATTAAACCAAACAGTGTTAGATAATCCGGTTTCCTCTCCCAATCAAACTGACCGCCACGATATAGCGGAAATATTGTTGAAAGTGGCGCTACACACCATAAACTAAATCAAAACACCGCTTTTTCGGATTCACATGGCCGCGAAAGAGTTTGGACACTCATCCAGAAAACAACAAGCCACTAATGTATACTACCGGCTACTTATTTTGTTATCTAATTACTATACATGTATTATACTAATCTTACCATTAAGCCGTTCATATCCATTATCACGGAAGTGTTAATGTTCGTGTGCAATGCATGAACACCTATGATTTAGTCCACAAATCTTTTATTTACAAAATGTAACTAGGTGCATTATAATATTTACACTAACAAGGAAGTGTGTGTATGTGTTATGTTATCCTGGCGAGTAATTCTTTGATGACAATCTACAAGTGTCACTTTTAATTACTGTTTTATAAAGGGTATTTTTGATTTGATTATTTTGTGCGGTGACGATAAATTCATGTTTCATAATGGTCTACACGTACAAGTAAAGACGAAGAGTTCGTCTTCACGAATGATGCTCCATCAGGCTTTATTATTTTCTTCTTGTTCTTCTAATTTGGAGTTTCTTACCAATTCCGCTGAGTAAATTTTTGTTGATGGAACTTTTAGATTGTGTCCCAAATTTGTTTACCAACTGTACACCATTCATAGATTTCATAACGGACACTTTGTTCCATTGGTGTTTGCTTTATTGTCTGGGAAATCTGACACAGTGTACAGAAATATGTGGAATTCTTTAAAAACAGCTTGTACCGAAAGAAATTTCAATTTACAACCAAGACTGAACCATGTTGATTTTGAGCTTACGATGCACACCGTTCTCAACGATGTGTTTCCTGTTGCAAGTCTGAAATGCTGTATGTTTCATTTGGGGCAAGCGTGGTGCCTTGGTAATCTTGGTTTGAGTCAAGACTACAAGGATAGTGACAGTGGAATCGGTAAATGGCTTAAACAATCTTTTGGACTACATTTCCTTCATCCTACTGAAGTTGAAGACTGTTTTGTAGAGGATTACATGACAAGCGCTCCTCAAGATGAACGGTGCATTAAGTATGCAGACTATCTGGTTGAAAACTATGTCACAACTGACTCGAGGTACCCACCAACGCTTTGGTCAGAGGTCCCTTCAGACTGCAAACGTACAAACAATGCTGCTAAGTCATTTCATTCGCATTTCAATGCACAATTTTATTCAGCTCACCCATCGTTATTTGTTTTTATGGACGTTATCCAAAAACTCAGTCACATATGTGAAGATCCGAAGTTCGACACAACCAGCCATGTCTAGAAAGATCGAAAGAGACAGAACTGACTATGTCATTACACAATTTAGCAAGTATATATATATAGTGCTGTCGACATTATCAGACTGGATTATATTAAATGCTAATGATTAGTGCTCTTAGTTTCTCACCTTTTATAAACATTTAAATTTTAAACATTATCCTGCTCAAAATCCTACTTCCACCTCCCCGTGGTGAGCAGGGGGCAACAGTCAATGACTGGCAAACGGGAGGTACAGGTACATTAAAGGTAAATACGCGCTTTTGATACAAAAATAATACGCGCTTTTGATGAATGAAAATCTACGCTTTTGATCAAAAAAATACGCGCTTTTGATAAACTCCCGGTCTACCTGTAGGTTAACAATGTAAATTCAATTTGGATAATTAACATTATTTATGATATTCTATAAATATATCAACAATGTGAATATACTTTACCAAGAGGAAGGTTTTCCAGTGCTTTTTGTTTTGCTTTGTTTTGTTCTTTTTGTTTGTTTGTTTGTTTTCTTTTGTTTTTGTTTGTTGATGTATTGTTTGTTTGTTTGATGGTGTTTAACGCCACTTTCAACAATATTTCAGTTATAACGTGGCGGTCAGTTTTATTGGTGGAGTAAACTGAAGGACCCGGAAAAACCCACGGACCTGCCGCAAGTCATTGACAAGCTTTATCACATAATGTTGTATCGTGCACACCCCCCCCCGCCAGGAGCGGGATTCGAACTCACAACATTAGTGGTGATAGGTACTGATTGGATAGGTAGTGGTAAATCCAACTACCATGCAATCACTGCGGGCTCTAATAAAATGGGTACAAACTGAAAAAATAACACACTGTCGGAACAGTTCTAAAATATAATAGGAAAATCGTAGAAAGAGGGGAAATCGATACCTCTAACACGCTCGATACCTCTAACACGCTCGATACCTCTAGCACGCTCGATAACTTTCCTCGCTTAAATTTTAATAACAAGGGTATTAGGGTATTTAGGGATATCGATTTTACTTCTGTTTTTACGATTTTTCTATTGGATTTTAGAACTGTTCCTACGGTGTTTTTTCATTCTATTAAATATTTTATGTATAATGTACAAGATTACAGCATTCTTTACGTTCTGCAGGCAGGTCATCTGTCGTACCTAATGCATACAGTATTCTGCGCAGTAATACGGCAATGGGATGAAAACAGTTGTCTGTCATGTATTTTCATCTTATAATCTTCACGCAATGTTTTTCACATGTTTCATTTTCATTTAACATTGCAAAAAACTTGTGCCAACGCATTTCAATATGTAGTTACTATGTATATCAGAGCTATAGCGAGAGTATTTCCATAGTCTTATGATACTTGAAATTCGATCTAGTAATACAGGTATATTGAATATTTATTGGCAGTATACCAATTTTCGTGGATTTTGAGGCCCTTTGGTTTTATTGCTCCCAAAGACTTTTAAATTATTTGGCTTTCAAATATTTTTGCGTTTCTATATCAACCAAACGAAATTAAAAAATCTTACGAATATTTTGTCCCCATATACATTTGTATATGCGTACTGGTCAATAACGGTGGTTCCACGAATTCAAAAATCCACGAAAATAAGACTCCACGAAAATATAATGCTTTCAGAAACCACGAAAATTTGTATTTGTGAATGTAAATGAATTCATAGTATCGTCTTTTTATTACAAAACTCGCATTTTCTTTCGGAGTTTTGTACAACAAAAACAAGATAAGTTAACATAGTAACACAACTGAATTGCATGTCTATATTTACTTTGCACTTTTCGTCGTTTTCGATGCAAAGTAGATGTATATCTTTTTGATATCATTGAAACTGAGTAAGATATTTTAGCTTTGTTTAAATTCTATTGTTGAAGTGTCATTGCGATTTTCGATTTTCGTGAGATAATGACGCCGTCTATTTTTTGTGCATATTTTTTTTCAAGTTTCAATTACGCAATTACGTTTAAATTTCTACACACATCTTTTTTTTTGTTACTTTGTCACATACTATTGCAAATATTTTGTTAACAAATTTAAATATTGTTTTAACATTATAATTTGTGGTTACTATATCTGAAGTCATTGTTATTATATCATATTAATTAATTACTGATATTAGCTGTAGAAATTTAGAGTTTTGTAATATTTGCTTTGTTTTTTAAATTTCACGCTGAAATTTATTTCTCATACAATCTGACCAAATATGGTTGTAGTCATTATAATTATCATTGGTTATCTATTCGGTCATAAATATCATTATGAAAACGGTAAAGGGAAGTAATACACTTATACATTGTTTATTTCCGGTATAAAATGTAAATTTCATTGATGAAGCCAAAGGTCAAATATTTGTATTACATGTGCCACCTTACCTAATTTTGGCTAACCTGTTATTCTCCAATGTGTTGGCTTACTTGTTCCCAAAGATTCGTTTGAAGTATATGACTGCCCAATCTTTTGACTTTCGGCGTACCTTATGAAAGTTATTTTAGAAACGTGTCATGCGCACTAAATTAAATTTCTAACATTTGTTGCCGACGTGATATTAAAAGAAATACCAGAAGATTTAAGTATTTCCAAAGATGTTTTTACTATTTATTGACATAGATTTGAAAATATTTTAACATAAAAGGTTATAAAATCTTGTTGATTGATTTGATTACATGTTTAAATAACTGAAAGAAATAGAAAAATAAACCAATTACACCACACGTGAGTTTGTTTCGTCAGATATATTAAAATGATTTTACGTTTTAACGTAAATGTTTTAAATAATAAACTTAAATCATGATAATAAAAAACACGTGTGGGTTATGATGAATTGAAATTTAACGGAAAACCAGTCTGATATAAATAACAGTTGTAATACTCTGCAATAATTGACAGGATTTTGATGTATGATATCACAATATTTACTCATCGATTTGTGTCATATGATCGTTAAAATAACTTCATGAATAAAGTATGATATAAACAAAAAGGTAATTGTGTATTCATTTTGACAAAACACAGCAAAATGAGTCATCAGATATTCTTACTATGTGAGGTGAAAAGAGGCGTTTTCGTCTTGTGTTTTACATGTCTAGGTGGCTAAATGAGTTAGGTAGTTGGATTACCTAACAACTCATACAAGCCTATCACCAATACGGCGTGGGTTCACGCCCGGATTTGTAAATTACAACAAGGTTGCACTCGACTCGCAGCCACAAGTGATAAAGTTTACCAGTTGCTTGCCTATGGTCGGTGGTTCTCTCCAGGTACTCCAGCTTCTTCCACCACTAAAACTTGTCGCCATGATATAGCAGAAATATTGCTAAAATTGGTGTTAAACACCAAAGATAAAAAATAAATCCTTTTACATGGGTTCCTTTATATAGATATCAATTAGTGAGTGAGTGAATTATGCTTAAGGCCAAATTAACATTTAGTTTTTCAGCTATATCATGACGAGAACATTCTACAATCAATGGACAAAAAAGCAAAGCAAATAACAACAACAACAGCAAAAACAGCAACAACACAATCAAAAAACAAACAGAAACAAAACAAAACCAAAAAATAAAGAAGCAACAAAATAGATATCCACTTCCGAACGATCCGTCTATAATAACAACAAAACGTACCCAAAATTGCAACAAACCATGGAAAACTTACAAAACTGTCTAAACAGAAGTAAAAAAATTGTAAAAAGAAGAGTTTTATTACTTCAAGAAAATACATTACGAATGCGTAAAAGGATACAGTAATACAATACACACTAGAGGTTGAGTAAAACATACTGGTAGATCAAGAAATAAACCACAGAGAAGTGAAAATATGGGACACAAATCAGAAATTATATTCAGAAGTGGTGATAATCGCAAAAATACAAGAAACTTCATCAAAATAAAAGAGGAAAGCATCACAATATATTGCTAGAACAGAAAGCAGTAGTACAATAAAACGCTGTAAAACCACACAAGAGTCAATCACAATCACATCTACGATCACAAGACAGAACAAATAGAAAATATCACTTTTTAGATCATACCAGGATCAAACATGCACAGCAGAAAGAAGACGAAGAAACTGACAATCTGAAGGAAATTGATATAAGAGTTATGAATTTCTCCCCCTCACAAAACGCTGATTATTGCAGAAATAAAACTGTGAGAGAATTGCTTGGAATGTTAACAACTCGGAAGAGAAATACTGATGAGTGTAATGGGGATACTAGCGAATCTTGTAGGAAATTTACGGTGTCGCTAGTGGAACAGAAACAGCTTACCCTTCTTGAGAACATGAGTTCGCTCCCAGTTTTTAATGGGGTTTGTGTTGCTCGATCAATATTTTCCTGTGTATTGTTTTGTAGATCATTGTCGTTTGCCCTGTTTCTTTTGACAATTGTGTTGTCTGTCTTTCTTTGATTTACAGATTTCGAGTACCCCTTAGGTATCTTCAAACTCTTCTTATGCTCAATCATATTTTGCTGATAATTGTTTTTCAATAGTAACTGAAAATCCTTACCAGGCAAAAATCTCTATTCTCAGTTTAGATGAAAAAGTTCTAATAAGGATCGTCCATGTAATAATTGTAACAATTTTCTCTGTGATGTCTTTAGTGTTGGCTTCATGTACTATTGGTTGTGTATTTTGAGACATTTTGATTTGATTAGTACTTCTTTATATAGGGAGGGATGTCAATTTGGGGGATCACGTAACCATAGCTGTATTTTTCACTATTTTATGAGGGTAGTGCAGGAGGAGTAAAAGAACGTAAAAACGTGAAATAAAATTGAAGAATTGAAGAGCGAAAAATAAAAGAAACAATTTTAATACTGATATAATATAAGAGGCAACAACTGCTTACCATTCGCGAGCACCTGATTTCACCCCGTATTTTTGGTGGGGTTCGTGTTGCTCATGTTTTTAGTTTTGTGTTGTCATTATTATGTGTCTTTACGTTCTGAGTTTCGTGATGTGATGTCCACTACAGTTTCCGTATTAAAACGATGTTCGGTTCGTCTTTCCCTCCACCTGTTTGTTGGAGGGTTCACACCTTATTTACCTTATTTGTGTTTGCTCGCACATAGTTGTGTTGTGTTTTTGTGTTGTTTGTTTTTTCGCCTTGTGTGCCCTTTGTTGTCAGTTTCTCTGTATTGTGTTAATGTTCTATTGTGATTGCCCCTTCGGTATTCTCTAACATTTATTATCTTTACCTTATGTAATATTTATAGATTATTATATGGCATTTTTCATATTACATGTCATATCAACCCGTGACGCCAATATTAGCCCAAGGGCCGAAGGCACGATGGCTAATATGGGTCGAGGGTTGATATGGCGTGTTATATGAAAAATGGCATATCATAACCTATTTATATGCGAGCGTGAGCGAGCTCTTTATGGTATAAAATGTGTACTCAGGATTTTTTGACAAACATGGCTGCACATATTGATGGATAAACAAAATTCTGCGCATTGTAAACACGTTCCGTGTAGCACACTAACACACTCAACTAATGAAGATCTTCGTAACATAAAGCGCAATGGTGATCCTAAGTCTGGTACCCTCTCTCGTACGTCCGATACCTCTGAAACCCGGAACCCGTGTGTAATAAAAGTCATTTTGTTAGCTTGCTTTACTTATATTGATATTTTTAAATTTATCAAATCTCTTCTGACATACTGACAAGAATTTTTGCTTCTACGCGGAAGTTAACTTTTGAGATTTCGTAAGGAACGACATTTCGATTGAATGAGACTAGATTCGGCCCTAAAAATGTCTTCCCCGATATATCTCGGCCCAAAAAATCTCGACACTTTTTTATGTACTGGATGAGCGTGAAATTGCCAGATAATTCTCAGATTCGCGAGCATTCATGGCCGTACTTGTTTCATATTCATATACTTCAATGCATCTTTTCTAATATTTGTGAGAGCTGATCGTTTTCAGAAACCATGGCCATGGCCTGGGCATGGCTTGATATGGGATATGATGCAATAATGTCATATTATATCTACGTTTTTATTACATGTATTTAGAGACATAATCCTTATACAGTTACAGTTATACAACAACACAAGATGAATTATTCTTTGGCTCATAAAGGAGTGTCATCATTTTCCATGTTTTCTTCGTTATCTATTTTGACAATAGCAGACGACGGAAGTAAACAACGGTTCCTTCATAACGAAAACTGATCGGACCGGAAACGTGAATTCATATTTTTTCCAAGAAAGACAAAATAATTGTGAAAAACTAAATACTTGATTTCATGCACAATTTCCGGACGCCATTTTGAAAAATCCATATTACACCCCATGTAATACGGCACACATTATACACCCCTCCCATGTAATACGGATCAGGTTATTACACCCCTGGGAGATATGACTTGTTGAATTTCAAATTTATCACATATGCAAAATTAAGCATATCACGAATAAGTATATGATAATTCATATTAGCATTGCTCAGAGGTAATTATGACACACTTACACACCTGCTAATTCTGTCGAACAAAGAACGTCTGAACGTAAAGGAAACAGAAAACACGTTGAACATCAAATTAAATGTGCTAAACAGATAGCACAAAAATAACCCTCCATCAGCCCACCTTGTAAATGAATGGAAAGACTAGTTCTCAGAATCAATTAACCGTATTTTGTTCAATTTTGATCACTCATGGCTGTATTTTTTATTATCAAGATTTCATATAATTTGTTCTATACTAATATAGATATATAAGTACATAAACACACTCCTATGAAACCGCACCAATGTTATTTTTTTCTGTGGAAA
>MJUT01060761.1:122597-148902 GCA_002080005.1 Gigantidas platifrons
AAAGAAAACCTTCCTCAAATAATCACCTATTGTTCCTAAATTTAGCAAAAAAAAAAACCTTCCTCAAATGAATCACCTATACTTCCTAATTTTAGCAAAGAAAACCTTCCTCACAGAATCACCTATTGTCCCTAAATTTTGCAAAAAAAAAAACATCCTCACAGAATCACCTATTGTTCCTAAATTTAGCAAAGAAAACCTTCCTCAAAGAATCATCTATTGTTCCTAAGCTTAGCAAAGAAAATCGTCCTTAAAGAATCATCTATTGTCCCTAAAGTTAGCAAAGAAAATCTTCCTCAAATAATCACCTATTGTTCCTAAATTTAGCACAACAATAAAACCCTTCCTCAAATGAATCACCTATAGTTCCTAAATTTAGGAAAGAAAACCTTCCTCAAATAATCACCTATTGTTCCTAAATTTAGCAAAAAAAAAAAAACCCTTCCTCAAAAGAATCACCTATAGTTCCTAAATTTAGCAAAGAAAACCGTCATCACAGAATCACATATTTTTCCTAAATTTAGCAAAGAAAACCTTCCTCAAAGAATCACCTATTGTTCCTAAATTTGCTGAAAATGAGCGTATCTGGTGAAGGTTATTCCAGTAACGTATCTGGTGAAGGTTATTCCAGTAACGTATCTGGTGAAGGTTATTCCAGTAACGTATCTGGTGAAGGTTATTCCAGAAACGCGTCGTGCACACTAAATTTGATATCTACGTTTTTTCATTGACTGTACGAGTACAACTTTTCTACGTTTTTATAAGCTTTGATGTGTCATATTTGAATAATTGTACTGTAGCCATAGCAAAAATGGATGGGAAATTTTGGGCCATCGTGGCCGTGATCGCATGGTAGTTGGATTTACAACTAACTATGCAATCAGTGCTTATCACCACTGAAGTTGTGTGTTCGAATCTCGATCAGGGCGAGGTGTACAACATTATGTGAAAAGGTTTGTCAATGACTTCCGACAGGTCAGTGGTTTTCTCCGGGTCCTCCGGTTTCCTCCACCAATAAAACTGACCGTCACGATATAACTGAAACATTGTAGAAAGTGGCGTTAAACACCATCAACTAAGCAAACAAACAAACAAAGCCAAATGTTGTAAATCAGAACGGATATTTTCTACGTCAAACACCTACATTCATTTACAATAAAGACATACAAGGACATATACATTATGACGTACCTACAGAATAGTTGGCACTTCCGGGTACTTAACACAACATAACATGCTAAGAGCAAAAAAAAAACTCATTAAACTCAAAGATGTGAAGTTGTTAGTTCTAAAAGGTGGCGTTTTAAATAAACATGTTATGCATTCGTATTGCATGTTTGTCTATGGGTTACTGTTAGGGTTACGGTGCTTAACGCCACTTTCAACAATATTTCAGCTATATCGGCGCTGTCAGTTTTATTGGTAAAATTGTTAGCGTTCTCGCCTCGAGTGCTTGGTAGATCGCAGGTTTGATCCCTCTTGTTGCCAAACCAAGTATTACAAAATTGGTAGTTTATGCTTCTCCGATAAGCACGCAGCTTTAATGAGTAAGTTCAAAGACTGGTTAGCTCGAAATCAGTATAATGTTTCCGAATGGAGCGACAAGTTTTTCCATGGACTGCTGTTTCAGTGAGCTAATACCATAAAAATATAACCACGGGTGTTGCTCTAGTACACATTGGATATCATTATCATCTCATCGAATGCAACTCGACATGATATAGCTGAACCATGGCTTATTGTGTGCGAAACAACAATCACCACTTTAATCAATTTTAAGAAGAATTTGAATATACCAAAGGGGTAATCAGAAACCGGGAACTGATTGATTGATTGATTTTTGATGTTTTAACACCACTTTCAACAATATTTCAGCTATATCATGGTGACCAGTTTTAGTGGTGGAGGAAGCCGGAGTACCCGGAGAGAACCACCGGTCACGGGCAAGCAACGGGACTTGCGGCTGTGAGTCGAGAGCACCCTTTTTGTAATTTTCAAAGCCGGGCAGGACTTGTATGAGTTGTTAGATCCAGCGACCTAACTTATTGTGCCCCCCCTCCCCCGCCCCCGTGAATTGAAGAACGGAAGACAACACAATGACCAAAAACAAAAAAACAAGAAAAATTTGAAGATATCTAAGGGGTAATGAGATACCGTGAATTTTTGTTTTTATTTCTTTATTGACTTATTCTGTCTGTTAACAAATATCACCTTGGCTTAGGCTTCGATGTGGAGTTACATAAAAATATAATTTCATTTATAATCTAACATTATTTTAAATTTCACAATACTGCCACCAATATATCTATTAACAATACAACCTGTATAAATATATGTTATAAATATATTACATAAAAAAAAAAAGAGATCAAACGACCACGATAAAATCGTGCGTCAGTTATTTTACCTTCTACAATGAATGTGATATATGTATTCTAAAATGTCTAAAGGATTAGTTCTAATGTAATAAGTAAGTTATTTAATTCAATTTAAAGGGGCATTAGCTACGATTTTGACCAAAAAAAATGATATGTTTTGGAAATTGGTAAATAGCTTTAAAATGATGAAATAAAGGTAAATATTTCACATTAAACAGTTTATCGAACCACTTTTGAGAACGAAAATTACAATCGATTACTTATTTGCTTGCAAGCAAATAATTTAACCTCGCTTTTTCCGTATGCAATTGACCTTACTAGTGACAGGTAAAAACGAATAATTTGTATTTTGTCGCTTATTAACTGCCAACTTGCATGGTTCTTTCTCCGTAATTAACACCGACTAAAAGCAAATTCACAAAAAATCAGAAATAAGTGCATTGTTGTACTGATTTAATGACGATTCAGCAAACTCCGTAAACAATGTCGATAATTAATAAGATGACGTCCATTTCTTGATCGATCTCCAAACACGAGCAGTTGCACGTTGTTTCCCTGATGCGCGTACGTTTCATAACATTTATAAGTTACAGAAATACGTTTTATTAAGGCATCAATCATATATGATAGGTTTTATGGGTAACAATCATTTACGATTTGGCAGATAATGCCCCTTTAAGAAATAATATAATTTATTTCTTTATCCATATTAGGTGAAGTATTATGATAGTATTTTTGTCTGAGAATGAGATTTTCTTTCACATCAGATTTAAATATTCTAATTAATGTCGCTGTTTTACATAATATATTCTGGTATTTTATTTTATTTTATTTCTTTGTTTCCAAATTGTCCAGTTGGCGACATATATAGTATATTTCCCCAAATTACCCCCTTTTCTGTTCCCTTATTGTAACCTAAAATTTCTGTTGATCAAATGTTACATTTTATGTACTGAATTACAGGAAATAGTATTTTGCAATTATAAAATAAATGTTGTGTTTCAGGATGATGTTTACAAAAATGGCCAACATTCTTGAACCTGAGATAATCCCATTCTGTTTAATCTACATTCAGTATATATTATGTTATGGATTGATTTCCATTGAAACTCTGAAATCTCATTTTGAAGATACACGTATGTTTTTTTGTTTTTTTTCCAAATTTCCCCAGTTCATGTCGTTATCATATTCACCCCCCCTCCTTTTTTTTTACCTTAGGTAATACAATGTACATGTGGAATTAGAAACTTCTCTATACATTTCGGTCTCAAATCTTTTGGTTTAATAAAATTATTACAATTTGATAACAGAGTATATCAACTGATTTTATTTTGCCGAGTTTTATTTCTGGACAAACGTTCCACTTTTGTTTAGTATGGAGACAAATGTATTTAGTATAGCTGCTTTAATGTGAGAGTAATACGAGGTACAGTTTCTATTATCAAACAAGGAATTGTCTATCTGAATACTGTCTTTTAGATTAAGAAATTAAGAATAAGAACGATTTGAAGAATAGAGATTTACTACGAAATTTTATATTCTCATTACAAAATAATGATATATCAATATCATGCAATGTATTCGGTAGAAATATGGTGCGGAATTCGCTGAATGATTGCAGTGCATTCAAATAACATTCAATTTTGACCCTTTTATATTTAAACATTTGCACAAAAAGAAATCTTCCCCAGTGTTTTTGTCAAACTTTTTTTTTAACAAGTATTTGCCCAATGCGTCCATGTTTCATTACCAGAATGCATTTTCTTAAATAAAACTTTAAATTGCTTACTCTTTACAAACGTAAATAAATTTATCACCTCAAGTTCCCCTTCTTTTATATCCATACAACACACGTTTCTATCTACTTGATTAACTTTATTGTTCCAAATCCTCAAATTAATCTATATATTTATAATTTTCAAATAGTTTTCGGGAATACCTCTTATCTCGATTTCATATCCAATCAATGAAATTATTAAACTTTTAACAATTAAAAATTTCCCCTTAAAAGTCAGGTTTCTTGTCTTAAAAATTTGAAGACAACTGTAAATCTTAACAACCTTAGACTTCGTTGTCTATATCATACCCGTGAATTGAAGAATGACATACAATACAATGGTCAAAAGAAGAGTTTGAAGATACCAAAGGGGTAATCAGGGTCCCGTTTCACAAAAGGTCGTAAATCGTACGATTTCCGACTTACCTTACGACCACTTACCTACTAAGTTTGCGACCGTTTCACAAGACTTGTCGGAATGCTTTTACGATTTCCGATTTATGACTTGTGGTTAATACATCTTTGTGTGGAGGAACGAAAATCGATCAATTTACCCTATCAGATTAATATATTCGTTCAAACAAAATATTAAATATAGTTATTTTATTGGTCTACATGTATGTATATACAACATATTAAATATAGTTTTGTTGGTCTTTGTGGATACAAACCACGCGACACCCTAAGAAAGTAGAAGACGACAATTTCAAAGTGGAGACTGCTTTTTCAGGGAAAGCTCCGCGGTGGAATAAGGAGAAAATACCCACTTTGATAAGGCTGATGACAGAGAAGTCAACAATAATAAAGAGAAAGTTCACTCCATCCATCATCAGCAATGATACAAATATTTCCCAATGACTGTCATTGGTGATTTTTACAAAATTCTAAGTCCGCCCACTTTTGTGAGCCATTTTCTCCACATCAGGCATCATATATTTATTTAATCTTATAATATCATAGCTTAGGTCAGATTTAGTTATGATTTATCTAAGTAAGACATTTTATAGTGAACTCAAATGAAACTTTTCAAATGTTTAAGTATACAAATGTACATGTACATTTCTACGGATGCATGTATTTAGCACCAGTTTATAATTTACATGACTCTTTGAATAAAATTGATTACATGTTTTTAATAGATGTATGGCAAAACGTTGACTTGAACAAAATAGCTAAAGTTATAGCATATAGGCAATTTTTTTTTATTTTCCTATAATAGGTTTCAAAAATTGAAACCACCATATTGGGTCATAAGGCAGAGTCAATTTTAATACTTAGTGAATACATGTAGTTATTGGCTTTATGTAACTTCTAGTTTAGACGAATATACTTGACATGTACTATTCCTATGCAGCAAGAACTGGAGGCGGTTGCCCCCACACTTTTGAGATAATAAAAATACGTTGTTGTCCCCTATATTTGGAGCTAAAATATATGTTGTGGCCCCTCCCCCACTTTCAAAATACTCGTCTGTCCCGTACACCAGAGAGTAACCACGATACATTACAGTAGATTGTTTTCTCGTGGACAGTTATTTCACATCTCAGTATTTTCCATGAATATAACGTCTATTAATAGTTCCAACTTAAACTAATGAAACACCCCGTCAACATTTGGTGATATATCGACTTTCCACTTTAAATTTGGAATTCTTGGACTTTTTGTAAATTTGATTTCAAATACTGTCAAGAAATTGAAAATTGAACACATAGCACGAATTCAGTGTGTTTGTTTTCTTGGTCAGTCTACATGCATGTACATTGTAGTTGCATGGGTGCCAAAAAGTATCATGTCACTGAGATTTTTCCTTGTATAATATTTCATAATTACGATTTATGAGGCCCACATTTCCACCGTTTTTATGCTTGTTTGCTTAAAGTTGTTTAAAACAATATTTCAGTTATATATCGTGGCGATTCCGTTTTTTTATCTGGATAGATTTCCTTTCAATAAAGAGAAAAGGAGGTAGATTTTTTAAGTAAAATGCTGTTGCTTATTTAGAAAGATTCTTATAACCAATACAGTTTCTTTTTAGCAACGACATAAACACAAAAGAAAATGGGTATGATATTTACATGTAGTTAACCTGTAAGTGATGGAATAGCATTATTCCTCATTGTAATGATGCACATTCAACGTTTGTATTTAACGATTTACGATTTACGTCTGACACGACACAGTCTGAAATTTGCGACCACAAAATGTCGTATATCGGAAGTCGGTAAGTTTTGTGAAACGGTCGTAAATCGTAAAGACAGACGTACGGCCAAGTTTACGATTTACGACCTTTTGTGAAACGAGGCCCAGAATCCGTATATCGAAGAATAACAGGCAACACAATGACCAAAAGAAAAATGAACAAACAACGACCTGCAAAACATTACACAAAAAACTAAGCATCGAACAACACGAACCCCACTATAACACGGGGGGAACTCAGGTACCCCGGAAGGGTGGGCAGTTTCGGCTCCAAATATGACAAGTGCCTTGTTGTTTACAGTATAAATAATGACCATGGATATGTTCCACTTGTCGTAAACACTTCCTGGTCCTTTCCTCATTCACGACTTATTACCGGGTTTGCAACTACATTAACACGACGGATGCCACTAGTGGAACAGGAACTGCTTTACCCCTCCTGAGCACCTGAATTCACCCCTAGTTTTTAGTGGAGTTCGTGTTACTCGATCTTTAATTTTATATGTATGTTTTGTAGATCATTTTTTGTCCTTTTGTACTTTTTCTTTTGGCCGTTGTGTTGTCTGTTCTTCTTCGATATACAGATTATGACTTGCCCTTTAGTATCTTCAAACTCTTCATAGATACATGCATATATCTGAACTTACGCTTATACGAGATTTATCTTAATGACATTTTATCTGCTCTATTTTTCGACTCAAGGATGCTAACGTGCAGTCATTGTCAACTCATTACATAAAATGTTGCTTTCGTATGAATGTTATGGCTTTGCTTGTTTAGTTTTTCGTTGCAAATATATCTGCTATATCCTTGTGTTCAGCTTTATTGGCAGAGCAAGCCACAAACTCCCCTCTCCCCGGAAGTCAAGTTGTACCCGAGTACATTTCATTCAGCTCGAATAGCACAAACAATTTTAGTGGTGATGTACAATGATTGCATATGTAAATGTAAATCTAGCGTATGACTAAAAATATCATAAGTGAGTTCAAGTATTATATATTATAAACTGAATTCCAAAATAAGTTTAATATTATCTAATCCCTCACTGAAAATTTGCTTAGTGCAGTTTTATGGTATAAATGAAGAACCAAAAATACTAATCTTACGGGACAGTTCCAAACTCTTATTGAACATTTTTAGATACGGAGGTAAAGTCGATACCCCTTACACACAAACATGGCCATGTACTTTCGTGGCTTGTTACAGGCACTTCAATAAAAGTTGGCGGGTTTATACATGTTTATGCTAAAGTGTAAATAAGTATTATTAAAACCGTCAGTCTCCATGGAAACAAATTATATATTGAAAATACAAGAAACTGTTTCAGTATATCTGTATACGATAAGATAAGATTTTATTTTCGAATTATCGGCCCATATTCTGCTAATGAGGCATTTATATAGCTTTATATGACAATTCAAACTGATATTGGTTTGAACCCGTCACATTTTTGCGTCTGTCCCTAACCAGGACTTGAATTCCGAACGACATATCGATATTGTTTTGTGTTCAGTGGTTTGGGGTTAGAGGTGACTGTTTCCCACACATATTTCCATTAATTGATATCATTTGATGAATTTATTATTAGCTCACACATGTTTTTAAACGTGAATAACGAATCTATTTTAATTTCTGTCAAACTTGAAAGTCAAGTATGATTGTTTTTGTTGATTTGTTGTTTATAACACATAGAAAAAGATTCTGAAATAGGAGCCGTCGTAATCGTATGGTAATTGGATTTATAACTACTTATGCAAATCAGTTCCTATCACCACTAAAGTTGTGAGTTCGAATCCTGCTCAGGCGAAATGCACTCAATACAGCATTATGTTATAGCGTTTGTAAGTGAGATGCGGCAAATCGGTGGTTTTTTCCTGGTACTCTGGTTTCCGCCACCAATAAAACTGACCACCACGATATTACTGAAATATTATTGACAATGGCGTTAAACACCATAACCATAACTAACTGTACTAACAAAATCACAAAATTTAGAATAATTAAGTAAAAGAACATCATCTATGTAGCGGAAAGTGAAATTAAAAGATCGTTTTTATTGAAAAGACACTCTATAAATCTGTCTCATACGAATAAGGGAACAAATCTTCGAGAAGAATAGCACGATTGGTACCCATAAAAATCACGACTGTCTTTGAAAAGAGATCATAACCACTAAATCATATTGGAAAACAAGATATATGCTTGACTATATTTGAACACAACATTTATTATATAATACTTGAAAAAAATAATAACAAAAATTGAATTAGTCATATCCAATGAACCCTGCTATTGATGAAGCACTGACATCTAATCTACCCTCTTATGGATCAACACTATAAGTTGACTTCAATTAACTCCACTTGTATCTATTCAATCCTGTTATTGACCAAACGCTCACATCATATCAACCATGATATGAACCAATCATACACATCGAATCAATCTTGCTATGGAGTAAATGGTTTATCCATTCAATCCTGGTATGGACCAAACTCTTACATCCAATCACACATCAATGGACCAAACTCTTACATCCAATCACACATCAATGGACCAAACGTACACATTCAATCACACAGCAATGGACCAAATGGATACATCCAACCACACAACAATGGACCAAACGTACACATCCAATCACACAGCTATGAACGAAACGTACACATACATTATACCATACTATGGACACGGCAACACCCAGGTGGCCTTGCTAATAGACCAAACGGTCACAACCAGTCAACCATGATATAGACCAAACGTACACATACATTATACCATACTATGGACACGGCAACACTCAGGTGGCCTTGCTAATAGACCAACCGGTCACAACCAGTCAACCATGATATAGACCAAACGTACACATACATTATACCATACTATGGACACGGCAACACTCAGGTGGCCTTGCTAATAGACCAACCGGTCACAACCAGTCAACCCTGGTATAGACCAAACGTACACATCCGTTCTCCCATGCTATGAACACAGTAGCACTCAGGCGGTCTTGCTGATGGACCAAGTGGTCCCATCCATTCAACCCTGCTATGGACAAGGTAACACCCATGTGACGCTTCTAATAGACTGCTTCCATCGATTCAATCCTGATATAGAACGAAAGGGTTACACCCATTTAACCCTGGTATAGAACGAAAGGGTTACATCCATTTAACCTTGGTATGAACTAAACTCTTACATACAACAACCAACTATGGAGCAAATGTACAGTTACCGGTCTTTCTTAATTCCTGACTGATTAACAGCTTTGTAACTAGAGTAACTAGACGGGTTTCTTTAGAGGAGCAGGAATTGCTTACCTTCTGGAGCACCCGGGCTCACCCCTGGTTATAAGTCGGGTTGTGTTGCTCGATTTTTTTTTTCTGTGTAGTGTTTTGTATATTATTGTTTGTCTTTTAACTTTTGACCATTTAGTTGTTTGTCCTTCGATTTACAGATTCTGACCCTAACCCTTTGGTTTCTTCAAACTCTTTTTTGTTTGTTTAGATCAAAACAAGGTTGGAATATAGCTAAAAATCTTCCATAAACTGAATAGCAATGTCATATAAAGTTATTTATAAATTAATCATTTCAGTTCCATTAGAAGACGATTCAGACGTTTTACGACAATTTAACATTTGCTTGAACGCGTTCTTGAAAATGGTATTTGAAGCACTGTATATTATTATATTAAGGACGGAATTCACCAATAGAAGAAAGTCTGTAATTTGCAACACACCTTGAATAAAACAACAACTGTCATTATAGCACACGGCCATAGCTATCGTTGATACCACCATGTCTGGCAGAACACAGACAACACATGTCGTCAAGACAATCATTAATGTAACAGTCATTTTCTTTCTTGCTTGTATTAAACGTGAACTTTTTAGACGACGGATAATGAAACAGCTAAAAACGACCACCAGAACAATAGGTAAAACTGTTCGAATCACATAATACGAAAGGTAATATATTGTTTTCACAGCACAAACAGATATGTTTGTATTTTCAGAATTGTTCATGTTATTATCATATTTAGGACACATGTCCAATCCGTAAGGAATTGATATTGCTATGGTTACGACCATAATTCCTATCGACGTATAAATTGCACGGGTAAATGTACATATCTGTTTTGCTTTGCTTGCATGATAAACATTAATATATCTTTCAACGGCCAAGGTAACCGTCATCCACGCTGTGCATGTAATCGTGGTATAATACAAATAAAAAGTATAGGGGTGCATTACAGCTAGCGCTTGATGACTTGTCTTAACGTCAACGATAGTCTCCAGTAATATGCACACGAAGTAGTGAAAGTCATTTACAATATGTATTAAGTCAGAGACGGTGATGCTTAGCAGTATAATGGTCGTTGCTGCTTTCTTTCTCTCTCTCAATAAAACTACAGCACCTATAATGTTTGCTGGTATTCCCACAAAGCAAAAAATTGGATACAGGATTAAAGCGGTCAGTGTGCGCATGCTCAGATAAAATGAGTGGACTACGCAACCATCTACAGTTGAATTATTCCCAATCATAATTATCGTTTGTCCTTTTAAGGTATTATAGATTTACTCTGAAGATGAATTATGTCCTGAAACAAAAGGGAAAAAAACATAACACAGACAAAAATATTAATTTACGACGGGTGGCACTAGTGGAACAGGAACTGCTTACCCTTCCAAAATATTAAGTTCACACAAGGTTTTTAAGTGTGGTTTGTGGGGGGGGGGNGGGGTGGGGGGGAGTGGTATGGTTATGGTGCTTAACGCCACTTTTAACAATATTTCAGTTATATCGTGGCGGTTGGTTTGAATATGATAATCATTAACCTTTGATGAATCAAAAACGGGAATCGGTTGAAGCGAACCCACGATCTTTCGCACATTCCAGGTGCCAATGTCTAGCCGTACACAAGCGAGGTGATTCTTATTTTCTTGTCAGTCATTTAATTCGTAGAAGAATAGAGAATTTGTACGCAAACAAAGCATGATATAAATTGGTTTGTAAATATAGATAGTTTGCATTGTTATATTATTCACTTATTTTATAATTGATTGATTGAATTTTTGTGATTTAACGCCACTTTCAGCAATATTTCAGCTATATCATGGCAACCAGTTTTAGTGGTGGAGGAAGCCGGAGTACCCGGAGAGAACCATTGACCATGGGCAAGCAACTGGTAAACTTTATCACTTGCAGCTGTGAGTCGAGTGCACCCTTTTTTGTTTTATAAACAGAGTTATTAATGGGCTTTACTCTTCTAAGTTAACATGAATTTCTAATTTATAACGACTAGGATATTCTTTTTGTCTCTCCTTATATAAAGAAATGTTTATTAAAACACGTAGAAATCCAATTTATAAACATAGTTATTAATGGGCTTTACTCTTCTAAGTTAACATGAATTTCTAATTTATAACGACTAGGATATTCTTTTTGTCTCTCCTTATATAAAAAAATGTTTATTAAAACACGTAGAAATCCAATTTAGTGCGCTCTACGCGTTTCCAGAATAATCTTCATCAGGTACAGTTGAAAAGCCAAATAACTAAAATTATCATAGAGCAAGAAAACCAACGTGTCAGTTTTCTCTGGGTAATTTAGTTTCCTCCACCAATAAAATTGGTGGCGTTAAACACCATAAAACCAAACGAATCCAAAGGGTCTAAACGGGTTACCCAAAATCGACTAAAGTTCTAGGCTTGGCATTTTGCTACCTTTCTATCTTGAGTGGAACATATACAATGGTGTAGAACCCAAATTGTGATTGGTACCGCGATATTTTATGCGCAAGATAGGCCCACCCTTGCTACAAATTTAATCTTAGAATCAATTTAAAATTTAAGAAATGTGCAAATATTCTATTGTTTAGTCGCTGGGTACATAGAATTGGATGTTCACATAATGAAACTGCCACACATTTACATAGAAAAATAAAAACGTAGATATCAAATTTAGTGGACACGACGCGTTTCTGTGATAACCTTCATCAGGTACGCTCAAAATCGGACTATTGAAAAGCCAAATAATTTAGCGTTTTGTTATAGCCAAAATTCGTCTAATGCCACCTATGCCTGAGGGGTTATATCCTTAGTTTTATTAATGTTTACATTATATATGTAACAGAAGGAAAACAACAACAATACTACATTGTTAGAACAGTTTAAAAATCATAGAAACATGCAGGCGAAATCTAACAAGGTTAAGACGAAGTTTGGACCAGGTGTGCTATACGTTATGTTTATGTTGCTGGTTATTTTTATTATCAATTCCCACACCCATTCCTTAGAAATTTGTTGTTTCGGAAATAAGATTTTGATTTTATTGATGTATATTTTTCTGTTGAAAATAAAATGGAAAACGAAAAAATTTACACTGTCGGAACAGTTAAAAAATACCAGCAAAAAAGCAAAGAAAAAAGCAAAATACCTAGACCTCATCGTTCACTTTCTCCCCTTTGTATATGATGTTCAATTAAAACTGGGGCCGGGTGGCTCAATGAGTTAGGTCGTTGGATCTAGCAACTCATACAAGCCTATCACCAATAGCCGTGGGTTCACGCCCAGCTTTGTAAATTACAAAAAAAAGAGTGCAGCCGCAAATGATAAAGTTTACCAGTTGCTTGCCCATGGTCGGTGATTCTCTCCGGCTTCTTCCACCACTAAAACTGGTCGCCATGATATAGCTGAAATATTGTTGAAAGTGGCGTTAAAACACTAAAAACCAAATCAAATCAAATAAATTAAAACTGACACGGTTAAACTTGTTTTATGGGCCCAACCTTCTCCTCTTAGTGAAATGATGCGGTCATTTAGGTGCATTCCACATGTGAGTAAAGGTCGAACACTCACAGATGACCGGACGAATAGTGTTGTTTTTTTACAACGCTCTAATCCTTGTTTCAACATGCAAGATGAGTTTGAAGATACCAAATGAGTAATAAGAATAATTAAATCGAAGGACAGAATACACTATGGCCAAAAGGACAAAAACCCTGAAAAGACCAAACAACGATCTACAAAACATTACACATAAAACTAAAGATCGATTAAAACGAACCCCACTAAAATAGGGGGTACACTCAGGTGCACATGAAGGGTAACCAGTTCCTGTGCCACTAGATTGCATTAAATTATACTAATTAAGAATAGTGTTCACTAGTGAATATTGTTGAAACTTTGAGCCTAAATATATTTACCATTTACCTTATGAGTTCCATGTTGTGATGTTCGTGCCGATTTCCGCAAAAAAAACGATGTCCAGTTCATCTTTACCTCTAGTTGTTTGTAGGAGGGCTCGTTTCTCATTTACGTTATTTCTGTTTGCTTACATATTGTGAGGTCTAACACAAATTGTATTGGTTTTTTTTTTCGTCTTGTGTACCCTATGTTGCCAGTTTCTCAGGATTGTCCAATTTTGATTGCCCCTTTGGTATTCTCTAAGAAGAGTTTGAAGATACCAACGGGGCAATCAGAATCCGTATGTCGAAGGAGAAAAAACAACACAATGGCCAACAGAAAAAATACAAAAGGACAAACAACGATCAAAAAAACATACATATAAAACTAAAGGACAAACAACGATCAACAAAACATACATATAAAACTAAAGATCGAGTAACATGAAACTCACTATCTTTTATTTTTTAGCTCAAATATAAATGACTGCTCACTATCCAAGATTGGTACATTTATGTGTTTGTTCTAAGTCAGAAGTTGTGTTCCTATCATCCTGTCGAGGACAGTTGAATATATCTCTTCTTATGATTCGTTGCATTATCGAAACTCACAGCTCAACCTTTCCTGTTTTTTGTTTGTTTTTTTTTATAAATATTATACTTTCCTTTGAAGCGATTGGATATTTCAATGGCCATTGTGTTGTCTGTTCGTGTTCGATGTACGGATTCTGATGATTGCCCCTTTGGTATCTTCAAACTCTTCTAACAAAATATTTAAAAAGAATCGAAAGGTATACTTACAAATTCCTTTCAACTAGTTATTTTTGTCTTTAATAACATGACATCCCTCAAAACATATCGAAGTTTTCATTAAGCGTTAACGTCTCTATCTTTGGTTGCTGATAGATAAATTGGTGGCGACACCTATCAGACTTGTTTGTACCAGTTTTGTAATGTTTGTAATGTTTTTCAATCTAGATGTTTATCAGTGCTTTCGTCATTCATGTTGTTTTGTTTGTGTCCAATGTGTCAAAGCTTAAATTATATTTTGATTGTGATGACCAGCCTGATAGAAAAATGCCATGGTCTTAACAAGTTAGCGTGACAATTTAAATGACGGTAAATAAAAGACATTCGTGTTAGTGAATGTTAAAAATAGTGTACGGTAAGGTAGAATTTGATGATTGATGTTGCCTGTAGCAACAAATAATTGGGATCGCCATTTTTCAGAACTCTTCAACGTGAGGAGACAAAAGGCATAATCCATTCTCGGATTATACCTGCAATTAAAACTCTTTCAAAAGAGCCGTAACGTCACAATAGCGGTATCGTATATTATATCAGCATTGATCAGTTGCAATTTTAACATTAAAAATTATGTACATCGTAAAATAACGTCGTATATTTATCTTTTGATATTTACAAAATCATTATGACTTCAGGTTAAGCATTTTATTGCACCAACGAAAAGGGAAAGTGTGAAAAGAACATTTTTTGTGTAATTACCGATCAGGACTACCCTTGTCAACACTTCGACTAGTGACCTCGAAACACATGGGAAAGTACGACAGCATTGGGGACAAAAAAGAAAAAAGCATGTGTACGCATAAAACGAGTTAAAACTGACAGTTATTTAACATACGGCCAATCGCGTAAAACATGAAATTATACGTAGAAGTAGAACCCCCTCAATACAAATAAACTCCTTTGCTTGATGAAAATGTAACATGGGATGGGAATATTAAGAAAATAATTAGAACGATATACAATTATAAACATTGTATTACAGTTGATCTGATATTAAAACATAACCAAACGGGCACGATGTTGGGAAGAGTCAGATAAATGTTATTTATTCAATTAATATGATCCGTCCCCGTGACGTCACATGAAGAGGTGTCATGGCCGCTCACACTACGACAGGAAATTCAAAATATTCATATTTCTAACGAATGTTAATGAAGGTGTTTTATGTTTAATAATTAGTTATTTACGAATAAAAAGTTACAATGTATTGAATTATAACAATTGTTCAACTGACTGGAGTTTTCCTTTAATACATGGAACTACTAGGAACAGTGTTGTCCAAAGCATCCTTGACCTTATGGTTTATGATAGTATTTCTGTAAATATCACCTTTTGCGTAGTTAAAGCTGGAACGTCTAAAATGTGCATTGTCAAAAATATTTAACCTACAATGATACAGGAAGTGTTTTTCAATAGACCATTTCCACATTTCCGACTTTGATTCTAATATTATTCCTTTTACGGGTGTTATTTCCCTTGTAGGCGGACAAATTGGTCACCTTCGATGAAAATGACATATATTTTTCCCATAATCTTTTCAAATTTTCAAGTTGTAACAATAAGTGAATTTTCTATGTGCTACGAAATTATCCTGTGATTTCTTAATTTGATTTTTTTTATCTTTGGTGTTAAACGCTACTTTCAGCAATAATTCAGCCATATCACGGCGACCAGTTGTAGTGGTGGAAGAAGCCGGAGTACCCAGAGAGAACCACCGACCACTGGCAAGCAGCAGGTACACTTTATCACTTGCGACTGCGAGTCGAGGGCACCCTTTTTGTAATTCACAAAGCTGGTACAAAGACACACCGTATTGGTGATAGGCTTCGTATGAGTTGTTAGGTAATCCAACTGCCTAACTCATTGTGATATCTTTCTAGGATCAATTATCTACAAATTATGAGAATATTATTCTCAGATTTGTTGTTCTTTCCATTTATCCTGCTAAACCTGGTACCATTTTGCCTGTCTTTAGGAAAATAATTCGCATTATAATGGAATAAGATGTATAAATTTAGAATCAAATCCGGAATATGCACGATATCTATTTGACTTTTTTCTCTATTTTTTTAGGTGTTGTATACATATATTGGACGTTTTATAATTTATTTTCTGTGTGCGGTATTATTTTTTTTCTAAAATTCAACATTGTTTTTTTTTTAAATAGGTATGCCCTTGTCAAATGCTGAAGCAAAAGTGGGCCATCATTTACTTTGGGCATCCCAACATAACCTTCATACTAACGATGTTCGGTTCGTCTTTATCTCCAATTGTTTGTAGGAGGACGCATATCTTATTTACCGTATTTCTGTTTGCTTGCGTGAAGCAGTGTCCAACACATATTATGTTGTGTTTTTGCTTTGTTTTTCTTCGTCTTGTGTTCCCTATGTTGCCAGTTTCTCTGGGTTGTCCTTTTTTGATTGACCCTTCGGTATTCTCTAATGTTTATTATCTTCAACAAGGAAGAGTTTTAGAGTTAGGATTATGTTTAGCGTTAGTGTTAAGGTTAGGATAGGTTAAATTTATCGTTAAGGTTAGGGGTTACGGCTAGCAATTATGGGTTGGGACCCCTGAAGTAAATTCTAAAAAAGTTAGGACCCCTAATAAGTAAATCTAGACACAAAAGTGTAATGTCTGCCTTTAATGACACTTTATGTGACACGATATCACCTCTGTTAACGACGTTTTATATTTATAAAGAGGTGTTGAGTGTAAATGTAAATTATGCTGAGGAAGAAACAGGGTATGGGTTTATGGTATTTAACGCCACTTTCAACAGTATTTCAGTCATATCGTGGCAGTCAGTGTTAATGATGGAGGAAACCTGAACCACCTTAAGCCAACCAATCTCCTTGTGGATTTATAACTAATATATTATTAATAGCTTTCTACGATGATAAAAGGGTAAAATTGCTATGCAGTACATTTTTTGAAAATCGATCATCCATTGACCGAATAAACAAATATCCACCTTTTCTCCAGCATTGGCTCTATGTTCTAACAGTCAGATTGCATTTACGTGATGAATATTTGTTATATACGGTCACTAACGAAGATATAGTTTTTCTGGTACCTGATTAATGTTGAGCAACAATAAGAAACGGTAACAGTATAAGCGCGAACTTCACAGAGGACACAAAAAAGCTTGTTTGCTCCTTTTTGACAATTTGGTAGTTGTTTTGAGCTTTTTAACATGACCGGATAAACACAATATACGTACATTGTCGGCAAATATAATTTTCGTTTTCAACTAGCTGAGAAACAGGACGGAAAAGATCATCAAATTCTCACTTTTTTACCTTTTTTTAAGCTCGTACAAATAAATTTTATAATGTCCAACAATGTGGGTGAAAGTGTAAAGATAATCGGACGATGAAGTGGTCCGTAGACTTTTACCTAGACTTTAATTAACACCTAACTACGTCATCGTACCTCGTACCAAGACTTTCACACGAAGTATTTCTGGAATGACATTCATCTGGTACATACAAACTACAACTTAAAATATTAGAGAGCCATCTAATATAAAAGATCTCCAAAAGGTATAAACAGTCCTATGTCTGAGGGAGGAGTCTTGGTTTTAATACTAATAATAATATTACTTAGCAATTGTACATTTCAAGTGCCGTCTTGGACGTGATCACATGGTAGTTGGATTTACATGTACCTATGTAATCAGTACCTATCACCACTGATGTTGTGAGTTTGCATATCGATCAGGACGAGGTGTACAACATTATGTGATAAAGTTTGTCAGTGACTTTCGACAGGTCTGTGGTTTTCTCCGGGTCCTCCGGTTTCCTCCACCAATAAAGCTGACCGCCACGATATAACTGAAATATTGTTGAAAGTGGCGTTAAACACCATCAATCAAACAAAAAAAACAAAAACAAAAAACTATTAACTCCAGCAGGCGGTACTCAGATGTGGGTTAAAGTGTAAAGATAATCGGACGATGAAGTGGTCCGTAGACTTTTACCTAGACTTTAATTAACACGTCATCGTACCTCGTACTAAGACTTTCACACGAAGTATTTCTGGAATAACCTTCATCAGGTATATGCACACTACAACTTAAAATATTAGAGAGCCATCTAATATAAAAGATATCCAAAGGACCAAATCAGGATAGTCGGTATAATAATTAAGAGCCCAATCAGGACAGTCGGTATAATAATTAAGTGCCCAATCAGGACAGTCGGTATGTCCAACTACCTATGCAATCAGTATTGGGAGATCGAAACTTGATTAGTGTGAGGGGTACAACATTATGTGATAAAGTTTGTCACTGACTTGCGTCAGGTCGGTGGTTTTCTCCGGGTGCACGATATAGCTGAAATGTAGTTGAAAGTGGCGTTACACACCATCAATCAAGCAAACAATCTAATTTTATTTTAAATCCAAAGGGTAGACGAAATCAACAGACGTTACCAACTATCCCTGAGGGAGGAGTCTTTGGTTTTAATAATAATAATATTACTGTGCAACTGTACATTTCAAAGGGTCGTCTTGGGCGTGATCTTAAGGTAATTGGATTTACATGTACCAATGCAATCAGTGCCTATCACAATTAACATTGTAAGCTCGAATCCCGCTCATGGCGAGGTGTACTCGATACAACATGATGTGATGAAGGTTGTCAGTGACTTTCGACAGGTCTGTGGTTTTCTCCGGGTCCTCCGGTTTCCTCCACCAATAAAGCTGACCGCCACGATACAACTGAAATATTGTTGAAAGTTGCGTTAAACACCATCAATCAAACAAAAAAAACAAAAAACAAAAAAACTATTACCTCCAGCAGGCGGTACTTAGATGTGGGTGAAAGTGTAAAGATAATGGACGATACGATGAAGTGGTCCGTAGACTTTTACCTACACTTTAATTAACACCTAACTACGTCATCGTACCTCGTACCAAGATTTTCACACGAAGTATTTCTGGAATAACCCTCATCAGGTATATGCACACTACAACTTAAAATATTAGAGAGCCATCTAATATTAAAGATATCCAAAGGGTATAAACAGTCCTATGTCTGAGGGAGGAGTCTTGGTTTTAATACTAATAATAATGATAATAATAATTCTTTGCAACTGTACATTTCAAAAGCCGTCTTGGACGTGATCACATGGTATTTGGATTTACATGTACCTATGTAATTAGTGCCTATCACCACTTAAATTGTGAGTTTGAATCGCGTTCATGGCGAGGTATACTCGACACGACATCATTTGATAAAGTTTGTCAGTGACTTGCGACAGGTCTTCTCCGGGTCCTCCGTTTTCCTCCACCAATAAAACTGACCGTCACGATAAAATTGAAATATTGCTGAAAGTGGCGTTAAACACCATTAAACAAACAAAACTATTAACTCCAGCATGCGGTACTTAGATGTGGGTAAAAGTGTAAAGATAATCGGACGATGAAGTGGTCCGTAGACTTTTACCTACACTTTAATTAACATCTAACTACGTCATCGTACCTCGTCCTAAAACTTTTACACGAAGCATTTCTGGAATAACCTTCATCACGTACATACACACTTGACTACCACTTAATAGATTGGAGAGCCATCTAATATAAAAGAAATCCAAAAGGTCTAAACAGTCCTATGTCTGAGGGAGGAGACTTTGGCTTTAACAATAATAATAATATTACTTAGCAACTCTACATTTAAAGAGAGCCGTCTTGGACGTTATCGTATGGTAGTTGGATGTACCTATGCAATCGGTGCCTATCATCACTGATGTTGTGAGTTCGCATTAGTGCGAGGTGTACAACATTATGTGATAAAGTTTGTCACTGACTTGCGTCAGGTCGGTGGTTTTCTCCGTGTCCACGATATAACTGAAATATTGTTGGAAGTGGCGTTAAACACCATCAATCAAGCAAACAATCTAATTTTATTTTAAATCCGAAGGGTAGACGAAATCAACAGATGTTACCAACTATCCCTGAGGGAGGAATCTTTGGGTTTAATAATAATAATATTACTGTGCAACTGTACATTTCAAGGGGTCATCTTGGGCGTGGTCTTAAGGTAGTTGGATTTACATGTACCTATGCAATCAGTGCCTATCACAATTAACATTGTAAATTCGAATCCCGCTCATGGCGAGGTGTACTCGATACAACATGATGTGATGAAGGTTGTCAGTGACTTTCGGCAGGTTGGTGATTTTCTTCGGTTTTCGACACCTATAAAACTGACATCATGATATAACTGACTATTGCTGAAAGTGGCGTTAAACACCATAACCATCTAAACTCGTAAATTTCTACATATATGGACATTGATAGAAATACGTGGCTATTATTATTTTCATCAGGTTCTTGATCTTTTTATTGCTTTGAAGCTTGTTCTCGCCGGGAAGATAGCTTAAACACCTCCCACTTGATCTGGTATGTTTGTTACTCAGTATATTGTACTGAATTCCAGGAGTTTGAAGAAAAGGCCATGTGTCGATGTACTCACAAACTTCACATAAACATCCGCATGAACTCCTCAAAAGAAGCGTTTAATCTTTATAATTCTTCAATGTGAATTTATTCCGTACTTTTGTCATTTTTCATCAAGACCCTCACCATTACCACGTGATCATTACATTCCAGAGTTGTGCATCGCGGAGTAATATATCTTCAGGTAATACAGCTGGCAGATAATATGGCGGTCAATCAAAATGTGTGTGTGCATGGAATATCAATTAAAATAAGATTCTGGCGATAACAAGGATACTATTCAAAGGTGAGGAACATATTTTAGTAATTATTTGAAGCCACTGTCGACATGACTTTTATCTACGCATCTTATCCGCACCTTACTGGGAAATGGTCATGCTTTGATTAATGAAATCAGTGTCAAATCGGATCATTTCTTGGATGGGAAAGTGGGAAATAATCAACATGTGTGGAACTGAGGGATATGAAGATTAAATTAAAGATAAGTACCATTATATACTCCTGGTCGATGACATGATGATATGATAATTAATGTGAACAGCAACAGACGACAGTGGCAGACGATTAATGGGTGTGGGGGGGTGGATCTGCAGGATTTTTGTTTATTGCTAAGTAATAGTTTTAATTTCAGACTGACTTTCTATCGTACGCTATGAAAGTTTCCGGTCAGTGTATATGTCAGCCATATTGTTTTGTAAACACGGGTTTCACAAAAAAGTAGTTCTGGTACGGAAAAGTTCATCGAGTATTGAACGGTTCAAAATCATTCAGGTGACTGTGCTCTTGTCCAATCAAAAAACACGAAAACAATATACATTAATTGTATAAGAATTATTAATGAATAATATACGCTCTACATATGTGGTTTTTGCTTAAAAGTTTTCTTCTTTTTGTTGTTGCATATAACCTGATTGTTTTACACACAAATACTTAGGGTAATGTAGATGATGAAATGAATTTATTAAATTTTTTCATGAGGCGATAGTTGAAATACTGCCATTGTTGGCGTTTAACACCAATCAATCAAGGAAATAATGCCTACTTGACCTTCTTCAACAATATATCAATTGATATATGTATTGTTCAGTATAATTGACTACATTCAATAACTACAAAATTTATTGAACAAAAGATATCCTTTCATTTAATTCAAAATTTTGATTGTTTTCTACATTTATTTGTTGTTGAGCAAATCCGAAATTCCATGTTGGCGTCCATTAAAAGCAAACCATGAATTTTTTTTTTAAACGATGATGGTCAACAATTCCACTAATATCAACTCATCTCAAATCATTGGAAACAAAAAGGCCACTTCTATTATGACGTGCTGTTTTTGCTTTGTAAACAAAACGGTATAAAAATCCTCGTTTTATTATGACTTACACGTGCTGATGATCATGACGTATTTGGCTGTTCTATTATACCCTTTTGTTTACAAAGCCAAAACAGCACGTCATAGAAATAATTTATGGAAGGGTACGTTTGTTGGAGGGGGTAAAACTTTTAACGCAGACAATGTTACCCATATTAAAATCTCCAACAAACTTACCCCTTCCATAAATTATTTCTTAAAGCCGATCAAAATCCGGGTCATGATTTAGGACATACACAAACATGCGGCTGGATTAAAGCGGTAAATGAACATGGGAGACCATCCAGTAAAGTTGATATTTATGTTTTTATTATTTTCATTGGGTCGATACCTCTGATGGTGGACTATTAGTCCCCGGGGGTATCATCCTCCAAGTAGTCAGTGTGTCGGCACTGTCATGGTTCATTATATATATTTATTATAGAAATTTACAGTTCCTAAACGATGTAATTATGATTAAAGCTAATGTTCTTCTCCTTCAGGCAAAGGTGACCGTAGCCAATTTTGGCTATGCTGTTTAGACCTTTGGTTTTATTCCTCCCAAAACTTTAAATTCTTTGGCTTTCCAAATTTGTGGCTTTCAGCGTACCTGATGAAGGTTATTCCAGAAACGCGTCGTGCACACTAAATTTGATATCTGGGCGTTTTTAAAAAAAAAGTCATTTTTTTCTGTCCACGGCTTAAATCGTCATAAGTTTGTATATTTTTTATAAAATTTCTATCTCAGTCTTTGAATAGGACTAATTCAAAACAAGTACAACAGTTTTTGACTGCTTTCTAATAAGGACTCTGTAAAAATATCTGATCAAAGGGCTCAAAAACAGCAAAAACTCGCTGTCCACATTTGAAAGTTTTTGTAAATTTTAAAATTTTTATATAATTTACCGATTTTTTTTGCGCCTTATTTAATGTTATCTGCTAGGACTACGTCCGAACAACTAAAAAAGTAACCATACATTGGTATAAGTTCCAATTAATTTGTGCAAGCGACTTTTAAAGTGGCGTCCATGGAAACCTGTCCCCTACGCAACGACAACCAACAAATGGCAAAATCATAATCATTCTTTTACTCAAATTGCAGTCTTTGCTTTTACTTGCCCCTAATATAACTTCTTTTATTTAAATGGCGGTCATCCAAAGATGTTGTACTAGTAGTTAACCTGATATTTCGCAATTGGTAAGTCCTCTTGATACCGTACCTTTTAACTTGTCCACTTTGCAACGTCTTTTTTTTTAAATGTTGACCTCGAATCGTGAAAAAACGTAGACATTATTACATCTAATGTATGGTCTTTGACAATAATCATAGAAAGCACGTGTCTGAGATACAGGATAGAACAACAATTCCGGGTAACATGTAAATACGTCCTCTACGCAACGGTTCCCTGCGCAACGCGACATTGCGTTGCGTAGTGGACAAAAATCGTTGCGTAGTGGACAATAAGCGTTTCATAGGGGACACCAATCGTTGCGCAGTGGACATATATCAATATTGGTAGAAATATGTATTTTTCGTTTGTGCGCTTGTGCGTCCGTCCGTCACACATCAGAATAACGTTTGTTTTAAAGTTTTTTCGCTATGAACTTGCTAAAATGTAATAAGTGAATTACAGATTCTTATATGACACCGTACACCAGCTATATGAATAATGCAGTGATCTAATTCCAACAGTTATCTTTCACACATGGGCAGTTGTTTTCAGTAAATGTTTAATCTAACACATATCCAAGAGGTATGAAATAATTGCCGTGGTCTATCGGTATTATACTATGAACTGGTCTTATTATTAGTCATATATAACCCTCACTAGCGCTCGGAATGAAGTAATCACAATAATAAGTCCACCTCATGGTAACATTCCAATACAGCACGACTGACATGAATTATTTTTTCGGACATCAATAGCTTAAATCAAGTACAGTATACTGAATTTCTGTATTTTTACTCTATTTCAGTGAACAATGGCTCTCACATCAACAGAGAGATCTAGACGTTTTAGAGAAAAGTTGAAAAATGATCCGTTAAGACTTGCTGAATATCAGGAAAAAGAAAGAAAAAGTTATCATGAAAGCAAGGATCTGATAAAAGAAAAAACGAATAGAGGAAAAAGGCGTGAAAGAAAGAAATGGCGATTACTCAAGCAACAGCAAAGAAGAAAACTTAAAGAGGTAGCACATACATTAACACCGCCCAATCTCCAGATCATCAAAACGATGTAGAATTACACCAAATACCAGCACCTTCACGTCAAAAGATTCAGTCAAAAAAAGAAAGAAATAGAAAAAAAATCAAATGCTACCGGGAAAATAAGATGCTTAAGAAAAAGCTTGAAAATGCAGAGAATAAGGCTCGCATGTTTCGTAAAAGATGGAAAAGGGCAACTCGACCTTCAAACACTGACTCACCTAGATCAAAAGTTAGAAAGCTTATAGCTGGAAGGTCGGCAAACTCTCATGTAAAAAGATTGCTACTTTTTCAACAAGTTCTTGTTAAACAACTTAAAGAAAAATACAAAAGATCTAAAGACAAGAGATCCATAAGCAATATGATTATTGGAAACATTACTAAAAAATACAGATTGTCTACTGAGATCAAGAAAGTCGTGGGGATAACTGGTGGTCGAAATCGGAAAAGAAAGGGATCAAAGACAAAACAAATGAACAAGATGGTTCGTGATTTCTTTGAAAGAGACGACGTGTCTAAAATGACAAGTGGACAAAAACAGACCGTAACATTCAGAAAATGCAAGAAACAAAAACGATTGCTCTTAGACACACTAGGAAATCTTTATGTAAAGCTTAAATCAGAAACCAAGAAAAGCATTGGGTTCACAACCTTTTGGAGACTAAAACCATTCTGGGTCAAGACACCTACTGAGAAAGATCGGGAAACGTGTTTGTGCAAAACATGTGAAAATGTTTCACTCATGGCTCAAGTACTATACAAATACAACGTGATAAAAACCCCAATTATTGAAGATTTAGTTAGGGAGGTTGTTTGCTCTCCTGAAAATATATTGTGTATGCATGGGAAATGCAAAGAGTGCAAAAGAACGCAAATGGTAATTGAAATCGAAGATCAAACTTTGGAAGTAGTATGGAAGCAGTGGAGGACAGTAAAGGAAGAGAGAACGTTCAAATGTGGTGACAAGAAGGAAGTTACTATAACGACTTTGAAAGAAGAGTCTGGGACAGTTGGTGAACTGGCAGATAGACTGTTGGATGAGCTATTGATGAAGTATAGGTCACATTACTTTAATATCAGAAATCAATTTAGACATTATAAGACACTAAAAGAAGCCATGGAACATACAGAATGTATGATTCATATTGATTTTGCAGAAAATGATGTATCCAAGATGTCGAGGGAGATTCAGACCATGCACTTTGGTGCCTCTCTTAACCAAATCACTTTGCACACAGGGTTCTTCAAGACAGGGACAATGGAGTTTATTCAGTCCTTCTGTGGTGTTTCAGATAGCCTCCAACATGATCCGTCATCAGTCTGGGCGTTTTTAACCCTATTTTGAAACACATTAGAGACGCCTTTCCCACTGTAACAACTATACATTTCTTCAGTGATGGGCCCACATCACAATATAAACAGAAAGGGAATTTCTTTTTACTGAGTACAGAAATATTTCAACACGGCTTGAAAAAAGCAACATGGAATTTTCATGCTGCAGGGCACGGAAAAGGAATCCCTGATGGAATAGGTGCAACGCTTAAACGATCTGCTGATCGACAAGTACACCACGGCAAAACTATACGAAATGCAGAAGAATTCATGAAGATAGTTGAAAAGTCTGACAGTTCTATAAGGCTGTACATTGTAAGAGAAAGTGACATTCTAGAGACAGAAACCAAGCTTAGAGAGAAAAGTCTTAAAACAATTCCTGGTACGATGAAAATCCACCAAGTCATTACAGATGACTTTGAGAGAATAAAGTTCAGATGTGTTAGCTGTATGTGTAATGCAGACACCTGCATTGGGCATACTTTTGACAGTTTTGATTTTAGCCAACATAAGAACAGTGGAAATGGTGATAAATATCAAAATATGAATCAAGAGAATCATTTCCAGACGCCAAGCCAAGTCGAAAACCGACACAGAACTGATACAGAAG
>MJUT01060761.1:149803-172135 GCA_002080005.1 Gigantidas platifrons
TTTCAAAATAATGCTGCAAATTAACCGTGCCTTGACATTATGACATGACCTTGCAAATGCACATTTATTTTGATCTGAACAATGATTTCATTTGATTTACTCTGAATTTCAGTAATTACTCAGACTTATATACATTTATTCTAGGCAACTTTAACTTGCCCTCTGTCACTTAAATGCCATTATTGTTGACTAGCAATAACCAGTTTGGTATTATTCATTCCAGTTTAAAAGCTACCCGAGTCTATGGATTGTGCGAATCGAGGAGGAAACGTTTACTGTAGAAACAATGCAAGGTACGAGTTCGATTAAAAGATTGTTTACTGTCCCAAAATCAATACATTGGGACAGTAAAAACTCTTTTATCGGATTTGCATCTATTCCAACAATTTCTACAGTAAACATTTTGTTTGTTTAGTTTTTTGTCTAATGTTACAAACCAAGTTATGGTTTTTTTTCTAGTCAGAACTCTTTAATGTTCACTACGCGACGTGTATGTCCCCAACACAACGATTGTGTCCACTACGCAACGTCAAACAATTTTCTTATTTCTAAAGAAAAGCAATATGGAAACATAATTTGTTTGATAAAATACTTAAAAGTGCTAGATAGGTAATTGAAATATTTAATTTAATTTAATATTGGCACCATTTTTTAATTCATATTGTCAAATGAATATTGGATATTTTCAAAATTTTTATCCAATGAGTTGTAAGAAGGCTTGTAATATTTTCTATTAATTGTAATTGCCAATCAAACAGTTATACAGTATAAAATCATACGATTTATCAGATGTTCGAAGAAAAAACATCTTAGAATACACATTTTTTAGTATGCAAAAGCTAAAAAAATCGTTGCGTAGGGGACATGTTGGTGTACCATGTTAACATTTACACATTTGTTGTTATATTTATCTTTCAGTTTAAGGTTGCATATTTTATATTTAATTTATACTGATGTTAAAGTATTAACTTTTACCATTAAACTACTTGTTCCTCAATGTTTTCTTTTTTTCTTTTGCCAGTAGTCAAAAATGGACATTTTTTGAAAAACGCCCATCTACGTTTTTATTTAAAAAACATTGTGCATGAATTCTTCAATACACATTTTACGTTTCAAAGAAAATTTTTCGAAAAGAGAGTTGATAACCCCCTTAGCCAATTTAACCAAGCCAGGATATGGATTTCCATCTTCATATGGCTTGATCTATTTTGTTTTCAATGATTTGAGGCGATAGGTATTTGTTCGTTTTATTGATATTGGTGACATTGTTGACCATTACTGTTTAAACTTACTAAATGTTTGTCAGTGTTTTTTTTTTTATTTAATTACTTTTTAACTAAGTTTTTTTTCATATTGAGAGGAGGAGGTATAACGAAGTTTTTTTAATTATAAAAATAGCCATACTGTCTTTACTCCGAAAGTTTGAAGAATAAGAATGTGCAGCATTTATCAATACACTTTAATCGTCTTGGGTCAGAAAAGTATTGTATCGACCAAAAACATAATTTAATTCTTGTTTTCCTTAAATTTTATTGCGATGTTCAACCTTATAGTGTATGTTATTTAAGAATGTTTAGAATATACCAACAGATGCAATTAGAAATCGTAAATTAAGGAAGGACAGACATTCAATCGAATCTAATCCATGAATCGCTAATATAATACCTATGATTATGTTATTGTTAGGTGTAATATTAAGAAATGATTTAATTACTATGTTCATTATCTAATTGTTTTGTTATCAAGATTTTCTATTTCTGTTACTGAAAACCATTACGTGTTTGGTTATCGCAATGTATTTGTTTGATTGTTTGGTCATTTGATGGTCAATATCCTTCAGATAAAATGATAAAGCAAAACCAAATTGATTTAATCTTTGTGGAGGATTTTTTTCATCCTCGATGTAGCGCTATTGATTATCACTTTGGTGTTTTCAAACTTTTCTTATTGCGGGGGTGTCGTGGGCGTGTTGGATTAACAACTACCTACGCAATCAGTGCCTATCCCCACTAGGATACTGTTATCTTCAAACTTTTCATAAGATCTTTCGGGGTGTCGTGGGCGTGATCGTCCGGTCGTTGGATTTACAACTACCTATGCAATCAGTGCCTATCCCCACTACGATACAGGTATCTTCAAACTTTTCTTAAGATCTTTCGGGGTGTCGTGGGCGTGATCGCATGGAAGTTGGATTTACAACTACGTATGTAATCAGTGCCTATCCCCACTACGATACAGGTATCTTCAAACTTTTCTTAATATCTTACGGCGCGTTGTGGTCGTGATCGTATGGTGATTGGATTTATAACTACCTATGCAATCCGTGACCATCCCCAGTAAAATTGTGAGTTCGAATACCGCTCATGGCGAGATGTACTCAATGCATCGGTGACCTGAATTTCAATTATTAGATTTTTAAACACATATGCAGATCTTCAAATTTCAACTGATTCTTTGTTTAAGCCGAACGCCACGAGATGGTAGCAGGTTGCATTGCGTTTGGTAATAAAGCTGGCTAAATATGTAAATATTTAATTTCAGTGCATGTGGACCAAATGTAGCAACTATGCATTCTACAATTGCTGAAGACATCACATACTGAATATTATTAAGCATGAAAATAAAAAAAGGTCGTAGTCTGAATGACAATACAATATGCATCATATTTTAGAAACGCATCGTGTGACGATTCCCAGGAATCAATCCCACATAGCTGGCCAGGATGTCGGGAAATTGATATGGGGTCCCTCGTGATAAGAGGTGTTGTCAGGCTATATTATACAGTAAGACCGGCAGTTGACCATTGTGGGTAACGTGCTTGGAGTGTCACGCTTTCTACATGTTAAAAACGTAGGCGCGTTGGTGCCGCTACAAAGCCAAAGGAAAAACATTGTCCGTCCCTACCCGAATATACACGACGGATGTCACTAGTGGAGAAGGAACTGCGTACCCTTCCAGAGCACCTGAGTTCACCCTCTGTTTTTAGTGGAGTTCATGTTACTCGATCTTTAATTTTATGTGTATGTTTTCTAGATCGTTGTTTGTCCTTTTTATTTTGACCATTGTGTTGTCTGTTCTTCTTCGATATACGGTTTCTAATTACCCCTTTCGTATCTTCAAGCTCTTCATACATACTTAGCAAGCAATACAAAATCTAACTAAGCGTGTTGGTTAGTACAAATCGGACATAGACATCACCATTTCGTCGAATATAACTTGTTCTGTCCATGATATAGCTGAAAATTGCTCATTTTAAGGTTAAAAAACAATCACCCACTCACTCAAAATGAACAGGAATGTGTACATGCTCAATATTATATAATTACAGTATATTGTGTTCGTTTCATTGAAAAAAAAATCCGATGTGATTGGTCAAAGGGTTGACATGTAGGCTCGAAATTGAAAGTTCGTCAGCCATTGAAGGGCAAAAATAGTCAACCACGTCCTGGAACAATTTTCGAACATCATGAAAACTAATAATTACACACAATAAGAACAGTTGGAAATGTGGAATATTACAACAGATTAAAAAAACTCAATTCAATCATGTAAAAATGTTATTATAATTATTGCAATTTAAAAGTATAGACCAAAGCGTTGACGGAAGTATTCTTATCAACGCTTTCATACGTCAATAAAACTACAAAAAATTGCATTCAAATTCTTAAATATAAATACATATATACGTTTATGGAAAGAAAACAATGATATACTATACTGTCATTAAGCAATGTCACATCTATGCCGCTGGATCTTTATTAAGTAAACCGATTCCACTGGATCCGGATTAAGTATTAAGAATTCGGATACGATGGATCTGTCTTATGAATTTGGATAGCGTTGGATCTGTCTTAAGAATTCGGATGCGATGAATCCGGATTAAGAATTCGGATAGCGTTGGATCTGTCTCAGGAATTCGGGTGCGCTGGGCCTGTATTAAGGGTTCTGATGTTGCTGGATGCTGAATTCGGATGCCGCTGGATCTTAATTAAGAATTCGGATTCCTCTGGGTCCGTATAAAGAATTCGGATCCATTTTACATAGCTGTATATAGAATCCGAGTAATTTCACAGTTGGTATCTGTCCTGGTTCCCGGCTCGTTTATTTTATGTAGAATTTTGAATGTTACCAGAAGAAAAACCAGATAATTGTCATTGCTGTCGCTACTGGTCAAACCCTTCCTTTACATGATTTATTTCCTCTGTCGAACACAACGTTTGTTGTTTTTGTCTAACGAAGTATAAAACGTTTATCAAAATGTTCTTTCTGTAATTAGTATGGTGCCCCGTTGATATAATTAGTCTTTTATTTTGCTGTCTACCAATTGCTTTGTTGGCGCAGATACGTGCAATAACACTTTGGAGATTTCGAACAAAATGTGTAAAGATTCCGGGACATTTTGTACCATCTTCCAGCAAGATGGCATCGTAGGATAGGCAGCTGGCCCCAGGATCTTTTATCCATGGTTGATAAAGGTAAAGATTCTGCTTCTTTTAGTCCTATTAAAGACACTGACAATGTTAAAAATATAACCCATTTCATGTTCAGACTGGCTGGCTGAGTATGTAGGAATGTAGCCGCTTGATGAATAGAAATATATTGAATGTATATTATGCACAGCGATACATATATTTATATACTATACTTATACGTATTTTGATATCATTTAATCAATAAACAACACCACGCATTTACAACAAAAGAACAAACAGGAAATCTGATACAACATAAACAAAAAGAGTAAATTGAAAATGAATTAAGTGACGTTGATTCCTTTGTTTATTAACGGAACATATAATATAGAAACAGTACGTAGAGACATCGATAGCATGTAGACTTATGGCTTCATTACTGTATTTTCGACAAAGAATGATATATTTATATGACTGCCCCTTATTAGTGTATAACTGACGGATGCTAATGGAGTTTAAAATATTAGTACAATGCGTTTTTATGGTTTGGTTTAAGTTGGATTTATGGTGTTTAACGCCACTTTCAACAAAATTTCAGTTAGATCGTGGCCGTCAGTTTTTATTGGTGGAAGAAAACGGAGGACCCGGAGAAAACCACCGACCTGTCGCAAGTTACTGACGAACTTTATCACATAATGTTGTATCGAGTACACCACACCATGAACAAGATTCGAACATAAAGCGTTAGTGGTGATAAGCACTGATTGCATGGGTAGTTGTAAATCCAAGTACCATACGACCACGACGACCCGTAAACATTGTAAATGTTACTAAACAATTATTATTTCATTTATGATTTGGGTGAAACGTCAATTGTATATCTAGAGACATTTACGAAAATTACTCCAGATTACTCTTTTTAAAATCAACACCGATTAGTCACTGAATTTTCACATCAATTTATATCAGGTAATATTGACGGATCTATTTTTGTTTGTATAATGTCACTGTACGATTTACTTACCTTTAGTTTTGGCCATTTGATTGTCGGTCTTTCTTCAATTTATGATTTACCAATACGCGTGGGTTCGCGCCCGGCTTTGTAAATTACAAAAAGGGTGCACCCGACTCGCAGCCGCAAGAGATAAAGCTTACCAGTTACTTGCCCATGGTCGGTGGTTCTCTCCGGGTACTCTGGCTTCATCCACCACTAAAACTGGTCGCCATGATATAGCTGAAATATTGTTGAAAGTGGCGTTAAAACACCAAAATCAAATAAAAAATCATCAGTCGATTTACGGCTTTTGATTACCCCTTTGGTAACCTCAGTCTTTTCTTCACACCGTGGATAAATTCGGAGAAGTTTGTTATTTACTAATTATATGTATTAAAGGGTTAAACAAGATCATAATTATTTACATATTTGTTTGCAATTATAGACAAACTACGTGATTTACTAATAATTTATTTACATGTTGTTTTACTTGTTTGTTGTGTACAATAATTATCTATCCAATTCGTGACCACTCCTTTTATTTGGATCAATTACAAAATGTAAGAGGGATCGGTGACTTATGAAATAAAAAATACATATTCTATCGGTGATGAATTGTAATGGAGGAAAGGAAGTAATCATCGGTGTCCTAGACGTTCCGTAGCGGTTGTCATTATGCTCAGCGCCACTTTCAACAATATGGCAGTTATATCATGGCGGTCAGTTTTATAGGAAATCGGTATACTAGGAGAAAACCACTGACCTCCCGCAAGTCACTGACAAACTTTATCACATAATGTTATAGAGATTAGCATTTTGAAAATATTTAGCTTTCCGATCAAACCCATCGTCCGTACTAAAATTGGGTATCAACATTTTAATTGGAAAATATCAGATAATACTGTAAATGAATAATTAAAGGGATTCGGAATGAAGTATCTGTAATTATATTAATCAGTGAAAAAAAGGAATACTTGAAATGTATGAATGCATGACAAATCAATAAGCTTGCAACAGTTAATTGGTAGAGAGGACAGGTGTGGAGGTGGAAAGAATTAACACGATTAGGGGGTTGTTACGTAGGATATTCAGTATTGCCAGGAATAGTTCGGTATTTTGTCAACTCGAATAAACCATATTATAGTATATCAGACTGTGAAACAGATTGAAAAAGCAGTGCAATTTTAGTGAAAAAATAGTCACAATAAAGAAGAAATATAATAAACTGATGAAACAAAACTAAAACAAACAAAAACAAACAAAACAAAACACAAACACAAATCCCAATTAATTAAGCAATACGTCACTCTGTCGGAACAGTTCTATAATCCAATGCAAATCGTATAGATAGAACACGTTAACAGAAAGTGCCGTGAGCAGCAAAACTGTAAAATGCTTCAAAGCTACAATTACGCGTGACTAACAAGAACCTAGTGCGCAAACACACCCCTGGATAACTTTTGCTCATTGACTGAGTTAACTTCCAGTATAATACAGATACATGTAGAGATAGTAGGAAAACTGATACTCCCTCACTCAAATATGAATGACCGCTCATCCTACTTTCCTGGCATAATACAGGCACTTCAGTAATATATTGTATGGAAAGTAGTAATAATTTCTTTCTCAACAGGGAAGCAAAATGCAATATTTTATGATACAGAAATGATCAATGATTTAAAGTGCCACATTCCATATTTAATATTACATGTATGTTTGACAATATTTTCTCTAAACAAAGAAATATAATTTTTGACATTAATTTTTTTTAAAGAAATAAAAATCCATATTTATTACAAGAAGAATTTGACGAGACCAAAGGGGTAATGAGAATCCGTAAATCGAAGGACAGACAATGCATTACTGCAAAAAATAATTTCAAAAAATTAATTCCAATTTTCTGGGCAGATATATTTGACATAATTCGTATCTGTAGCATAGTTTTAACCAATTTAGTATTTGATACGAAAAGCTTGACGCCATGATATAGCTCAACTATTGCTGAAAGTGGCGTTAAACACAATAAATCAAGCAATCGAAAAGTTTGACGATACTAAAGTGGTTATCAGAAGTCGTAAATCGAATTTTAATTTGAATTTTGGTGTTTAACGCCACTTTCAGCAATACAAGCTTACAATATGTGTACTTCCCTGTATGATTTGTTTAGTACCGACACGTGTCTACATGTTTTTCAATAATTGATATGGATATAGCTATTATTTACCATGAGTACCATTTCCTAACGGGACTATATTAATAGATGTTATTGTATTGCATATGATGCATATGTTATTCCAGAGACGGGCCATGCGCACTAAACTAGATATCTACGTCATTATTACAAAGTTTGACTGGTACATAGGTTCGATGCACATTACTTCATTACGTTCATATGTTTTCTAGTAATAAAAAAGTAGATATTAAATTTAGTGCGCATGCGTAAAATCGAAAGACTGGAAAGCTATAAATATTCCACATATACGTTTTTCCGTTCCATATTGTGATATTCATTGCGATTACCGCCTAA
This sequence comes from Gigantidas platifrons, assembly GCA_002080005.1. Classification (NCBI taxonomy): domain Eukaryota; kingdom Metazoa; phylum Mollusca; class Bivalvia; order Mytilida; family Modiolidae; genus Gigantidas; species Gigantidas platifrons. The sequence goes on from MJUT01060761.1 coordinate 157,737, forward strand.
AAACGGTGTTCGATTCGTGTTTATTCTATATCTAGATTAACATGACGGCTGTCACTAGTGGAGCAGGAACTGCTTACCCTTCCGAAGCACCTGAGTTCACCCCTGGTTTTTAGTGTGATTCGTGTTAATCGATCTTTAGATTTATATGTATGTTTTGTAGATCGTTGTATGTCCTTTATCTTTTGACCATTTTGTTGTCTGTTCGTTTTCGATATACGGATTCTGATTACCCCTTTGGTATCTTCAAACTCGTCTGAAAAGGACTCACGTTTTATTCATGTTATTTATATTTACTTACTTATACTGGTGTCCAACAGGATTTTTATATCACATGCTGTTCCTGTTGTTCTTGTTGTCAAATTACTTGTCTTCACGTTTTTAGTTCTGTGTTGTGACGTCAGATACAATTTCCACGTGACACGATATTCGATTCGTCTTTTTTTAATACATTTCTTGTGTAGTAAGGTTCATGTTTAATTTATGTTACTTGTAACTATTTATTTATACTGGTATCCAACACGATTTTCATATGAAATTAATTATACCTAATGTTTAATTGTGACGTATATTTAATTGATGGGCCGTAGTGGTCGTGATCGTATGGTAGTTGGATTTACAACTATCTGTGAAATCAGTGCCTAGCACGATTTAAGTTGTGAGTGCGATCCCCGTTCATGGCGAGGTGTACTCGATGCAACTTTATGTGATACAGTATGTCAGTGACTTAAGACAGGTCGGTGGATTTCTCTGGGTACTCCAGTTTCCTCCACCAATAAAACTATCCGCTAAGATATAACTGAAATAATGTTGAAAGTGGCGTTAAACACCATAAACCAACCAACTAACTATATAAGGGAAATAACAAAATTACCGAACACCGAGCAATCTTCCAACGGGAAAGGCAAAACTCATAAGACAACAAACAGACAAAATCAGCCAACAACCGGAAAACTGGGAAAACGGCAATGGTCCTGACTTGGTACAGGTATTTCCAAATTTATTTAATTGAAGTGAATGCAAACTAGTCTAGACTTTTGAACACGCGGAAGACCAAATTCTAGTGGGATTTATTTAGATACGATCCTTTTAATATTTGTTACATTTTTCTAAGAGTAAAAATAATTCTTCGCGCATTTTTATTTACATCTGATCAGTTTCTTGTGATATGAAATAAACAAAAACAAATCTCATGATATTTTCTATATATTCCGATTTTTAACACTCTTTTCAGTTTGTTATTTATCACATCAACAGTTAAGAGAAGTTTGTTTATTGCTGCTTTTGTCATTTGAAATAGATTTATTAACAATAGTTTAGTTTCGTGTGATATTTAAGAAACAAAAACAAATTGTGATATTTGTCCAATTACATTGTATATCTTTTTTCCGATTTTTAACATTTTTTTTTAGTTTGTTGATTATCTCGTCAACAGTTAGAGAAATTTTATTTATTGCTGTGTTTATTATTACAAATATATTTCTTAACAATATTGGTGGTATATTGGTATATAAATGCTCGTACTAATTGTATACAAAATCTGATAAGTATATGTTATCTGGATGTGAATTGATTGATACCGAAAATATCAGCCTGCCGAGCCAGAATATGAAGTTTGTTGGCGAGTGAGCGAAGCGAACGAGTCACAAACTTCATATTCTGTCGAGCAGGCTGATATTTTTCAGTATCAATTATATTCACATTCAGATGACATATTTATCATCCTTAAATCAACCATAAACACGGATACATCTATATTTGTATTTTTCGCGGGAAAAATTACATGATTCAAAATATTCAAAATACGCTTCCACAAAACCGTAGTTCAAAAGTAGTTTGCAAAATATACCATTCATTTTTACAGGTTTATATAAAGGTTAAGATTGTTGGAATTTCCCTTTAATGGGGATATTCATTTTTTTTTATTACAAACATCAAAGTCACCCATTTTCATTAAAGGTTGTGCTTACCAATGCCGTTCCGGTTTAGAAAACATGACGGTCACAACCTCCTTTATGACGTAAAAAATTATGACGTCTGAGGAGAGGTTATCAAGAATTGTGTAAAGTACATTTTTGTACGACGATGTTTGTTGATATTTCTAACGCGACAGTTCTTAATTTGATATATGTTTTAAAAAATAATGTTAACTAGCTAATGGTGTAGATCAATTTTATTTATTTTTGCCATCTTCACAGGAATTATCGTTTAAATGTTAGGAGAATTTGGTGATAACTCCTGCTGATTGTTGATAAGTCCTGCTCAGCTCACGCGGACTTTGATACGAGTTTTGTTTATGGAGCCAGCAGGTAGATATAGCCGGAGGGAAGGATGATAAGTACATATTAGTGAACTCTAGTAATACAATAAAATTATAATTGTTGACAAAAACGTGACAGGTAATCATCCGTGTACTCTAGCAATACAATAAAATTATAATTGTTTACAAAAAGTGACCTGTAAAATCGGTCTACTCTAGAAATACAATAAAGATATAATTGTTGACAAAATGTGACAGTGTACTCTAGCAATGGAATTATAAATATAATTGTGAATATCGTTGTAAAGGAAAGTACATTCAGTGATGGTCAACAATTTCACCAATATCAACAAAACGAACAACTATTTCTCAATTCTAACAAAAAGAGTTCCAATCCCGCTCATGGTAAGTTGTAATCGATACAACATTATGTGATAAAGTTTGTCGGTGGCTTGCGGCAGGTCGGTGGTTTTCTGCTGGAACTCTTGTTTCCTACAACAATAAAGCTGACCGCCACTATTTAGCTGAACTATTGTTGAAAGTGTCGTTAAATACCATAACCCTTACTCTAATCCTCAAACAATATAACTCAGAAATGACCACTACATTGGAAATTCAGATACTCGCTTGGAACCGACATAAAACTGTGACGGGGTTAAACCGGTCAATGGAACTTTAACTTGCACAAAAGGTAACCACAATAACAATATATATGTGCTGCGGTGATGCCATTTTGGTTTTTAGTGGGATGTGCTCGATTTATTAATAGCGGTGACCTTACAAAATGTCAAACACGAAATAGAAAGGAAATGTTACAGAAATGAAAATATTTGTAGATCGAGAGTTTATTATCGATAAGACATTTGTCTAGTACGGATGTTACATTTTACACAAATCATCGCCATTCCTATCGGAACAACTTGTGCCCCTCTGCTTGTCGATATTTTCCCTCACTCATATGAGATAAGGTTTATGCCAAAATCTATCAAAACAAAATTACAGAAGATCAAGCCTTTAATATCACTTTCAGGTAAAGGGTGCACTCTACTCGCAACCGCAGATGATAAAGTTTCTCTCCGGGTACTCCGGTTTCTTCCCACTATAACTGGTCGCCATGATATAGCTGAAATATTGCTAAAAGTGGCGCTCAACATAATAAATCAAAATCATCAATTCAAGTGAAATGATTTTATAAAGTCAATTAATAATCTGAACTTCGGTAATGTGTTTAATTTCCTGATATTTACCTAAAATTGGGATACCAATGTGATGATCCCATTATTGATAACAGATGATGCCCCTGTGGAATAATAGTCTTCTAAAATTATATATCGACATAACAATGGGGCGGTTAGGCTTATGGTGTTTAACGCCACTTTCAACAATATTTCCGTTATATCATGGCGGTCAGTTTTATTGGTGGAGGAAACCGGAGTACCCGGAGAAAACGACCGACCTTCCGCAATTCACTGATACATAGCTATGGGAATCGTGCGATACCCTCGTGGACTAATGGTTCACCACAGGAAAGATATCGGCATAACAGAATTAACGTAAATGTCAATAAATCTAATATATTTGACAATTTTGCATTGAATAAAATGGGGGATACACCACACTGTCGGAACCGGTCCCGAATCTAAAAATAAAATCGTAGCAAGAAGAGTTTGAAGATCCCAAAGGAATAATCAGAATCTGTAAAGCGAAGACTGACAGACAACACAATGGCCAAATGAAAAAATACAAAACAACAAACAACGATCTACAAAACACTAAGCAGAAAACTAAAGATCGAGTAACAGAGACAAAAGTCATACTCCTAACATACGGATGCAAAACAGCTCACTTTCGTGGTTTGGTAGAGGCACTTTAAAACCAATGTTATGAATAAAATAAATTAATCGGTAATTTTGATGTTTTTTCTTTTGATCTCATCGGGTGGTATTTCCAGTATCAACTGAAAATTATCGGTCAGTGTAATGTCAAACACATTATGACGTTACCGATAAAACAATAACGTCAGTTTTGAAGATTTCGACATACATTATCACATCTCGTCATATGGGCTCGCTGCGATACCAGTGATAATGTCTGTTTCGGCCTTCCTCACGCCGCTATTCTATATATAAAAATCAAAGCAAACACTTCTTACCTTCTTTCAGATATTTTAATGTAGAAGATCATTGTTGTGTTACAAACATTTTAAAGTCATATTCCACTTTTTATATTATGTATATTTAAGCAAATTATATGAGACCAATGTTTATCAATCACATACTTCCTTAAATATTTGAATAAAAATACATATTTTGAATGTCTTTCACTTGGGCGACGGTATCAGGAGAGAGTCTTAAAAATGTCTGTGTACACTGTTTGGTTGTTTTAGCAGTTTCATAGTTCATGCCACCACATATCTACAATGCTACTACATATCCGCAATGCTACCACCAAGATGCCACCACATATCCACAATTACACACTGGGAGTTTGTGACATATTAGTATTAATTCTGCGGTCATTTTATACATTTTTGAACCAAAATAACATATTCCGTGTGGACTTTGTCCCCAAGATCTTTTGTCTGTCGTTGGAATGTTCCACGGATTTGCTTGTGTTCCAATGACAAAAGCCAAACACATGGCAGAAAAGATGAATTTCATAGTTGAATTTAAATGGCTGATGTAGAGACAGAAATGACTGATGACGTCTAGAATTTGCAAAAATACCAAATATTTATTGATCTTTAGTAAAAAATATCAAATAATGACTAAAGACATCAAGAAGAAACCTTGAAAACTTTGAACAGTTGTATGGATGCCAACTGTCTATATCAAATTACATTAAATATATATTATGTGACAAATTGGTTGAAGAAAATTGAGAAACATCAAAATATAAGTGTACATTTGTATATTGTTTCAACAAAATGAAAAGCAAAAATACCACATTGTCGGAACAGTTCAAAATTCAATAGAAAACCAAAAAATACTACACTGTCGGTATGGTCTGGTTTATAGTGTTTAACGCCACTTTCAACAATATTTCAGTTATATCTTGGCGGTCAGTTTTATTGGTGGAGGAAACTGGAGAACCCAGAGAAATCAACCGACTTGTCGGAAGTCACTGACCAACTTTATCACATAATTTCGTACACCTCGCCCTGATCGAGATTCTAACTCACGACCTTTGTGGTCATATGCATTGAATGCACAAACAGTTGTAAATTTATCTACCATACGAACGCGGCTACGACGGCCCTCAAATACATAAGTACATCACAATTATCTTGCTATATTTATATGAACCACTGGGTGGATACAAGTGCTAGTGAACTAATATGATAATAGGTGTTACCTAACTTGGGACGAAGTCCAATAATTTTTTTAAACAATATATCGGGGACCAAACTCCGGACAGTTTTCGTATCCGCTACCGAACATGGTTCATAACCGGAAGTAGAAAATAAACTTTATTGTACTATAGTTTTAGTTTGCACATTTTGTTGTTCATGTGCGATGCTTTATTCACGAGAAAAGCCGTCATTAGTTTTATACATCATAAAAAGTATGAACATTGTCGGTCATCTTTGTTTATGGTTGTCAAGGACTACTTCACGCTCTATCTCGCGATATTTTGAACAGGTTCCACAACTCACGAGAGCTGCAACTTGATTTTTTTTTTCTACATCCTTGTACCCGTTCTTGATTTTATTTATACAATATGTCGTTTTAAGTACTTTGATACTCGTGCCCCTACAAGAGCAATTTTTAACTGCATCTAATTTTTTGCAAAAACCCACTGTAGCTGTACATGTATTGCTTGCGGCATGTCATTGCCGGTGCATGAAAATTTAGTCATTAGTATATAGAAAAAAATTGCTATTTCTACCATAGTTGGAACTTCGTCCCCTATTAATCTACGCTCAAAGTACGCTGGTATCACAATCGTAGTCAGAGCCTCTGTTATGCTAGCAAAAATTTAAAGAATGTTATTTCTGTCAATTAGGCAGTGATTGCATAGATAGTTGTAAATCCAACTACAATACGATCACGGCCACAACGGCTCCCTGATATACGCCTGAGACTTTTTTTTTATATTATGTCATATTCAAATGAATCAATCAATCAAAAGAAGAGTTTGAAAATACCAAAAATAATCAGAATCAGCATATCGAGGAACAGAAAACATAATGGTCAAAAGAAAAAGTACAAAAGGACAAGCAACAATCTTCAAAACATACACATATAATAAAGGATGGAATATCTGTGTAACCGTGATATTACGTAAGTGAATTATATTAACCTATATGTTACCGTATTCTAACTGTGAATGTACACACCATTTTAACACTAAATGCTCTCTATGTACATACACTCTATTTTGATATGTACATTAACTGGTCCAAATTATACATTAGGAATGAACACATGTTCATCGTAGTTATTATTTGCATTGTTCATGCTTCCTCGTTCTGATTTTTATTTTTAAAGATTTTAAAATCTGACTAAGATAATACTATATTAAAAGGTTGAAGATACCAATGACGTAAGCAGAAGCTGTAAATCGAAGGACATACACTATGCAGATAACGAAAGATAGAGCAACATGGATGAACCGTGTCCCGGAAGGGTACGAGTTCCTTATCTACTAGTTGCACCATTCGTTTTACTTATAAACGATACGAATATCACGTGATATGGAAATTGTGACCTGGATACCAGTATTCGTAAATAAATACAAATAACGAGCATAAAACATGAACAACTCTTCAAAACTAATGGGAGCAAAAATTGTTCTGTTTGTACAGAGACATCTAGGAACCTAATCAACAGTAACAACTCAGATCATCTTTTCTGTTTTTCGACTTGCCATATAACAGTTTCTATTTCATTTAGACTTAGTTTTCTGTGTATTCTTTGTAGATTGTTGTTTATATCTTCAAGCTCTTCTTCTACTAAACTGAAAACGATCTGATTTTACTCATATGTTCGTGCCCATGAAACGAGTTTATCCTACCACTTTTTTTTATTGAAATGTTGTTAAAAATTCCGTTATAGATACAACCGGAACCTTTTACCGTAATGGAAGCGGGAGGTTTGGCGCCGTAAAATCTGATTCAACCCAGCATTTCTTTGCCAATTCCTGTACCAAGTCAGGAACTTTGCGGTTTTCCCAGTATTCCGGTTGTTGACTGTTTGTTGACTTATGAGTTTTGCCTTTCCCTTTGGAAGATTTCTCGGTGTTCGGTAATTTTGTTATTACCCTTATGCTGTTCAAGGGAAGGGAAGTAAGCGGTCATGTATTTGTGTGTTAGTGTATTGATTGTGCCTCTTTCTACGATCTATTTCTATTTTTGTTTTTCATTCAATTATTTTATATTTGAAAATATAGCTATACATCCCACTGACAGTTTTATTCTCTTCACTTATGCTGTGCTTTTCAAAAGGCAAGCCTTAAATTGTTGTCTTCGCTTTGTGTTTTGAAGCCAGTGTACTTTTTCATGGTGTTGTACTTTTCATTAGAATGAGGAAGATCACTTTTTAATTATCTTCTACCCAATAATGACTACATGTACTTTCAACAAGTTGAACAGCATGTCCATTTTCAATATGAAGTATTATCCACCTAATTTGACATTAAATGTTTGCTTAATGTGATTTTTATACATACTCAGCATATCTAAGCTGGATTTAGCCATAATATAAGGATTCTCTTTCATGTATTTTTTTGGATATCTTATATCAAATCAATACATCTTACATGTCGATTTTCCCCCACTGCTATTTGCTATTTTTGTTAGCTTGATTATAACAAAGAGATACACAGAATTCGTAATTCGAAGAAGAACAGACAACACGAGTAGTTTCACATCACTCCATTTCGTTCAACATGAAGCTTGCCTTTTCAACATTATGTATTGTCTTTCTTTTAGGACTACATGTTAACAGGTTTAAAGCAGCGACAATAGAGAAACGATTTTGGGTACAGTCCCGTCAAGGAATGTGTTACTATGGAGGTAAAATCTACAAAATGTCTCCAGCATTAGAAGTAATCTGTCAACAACACAGTGTGTATATGTAGATATGTCGTGTCTTCGTGGTAGTAGCTTGCTATGTATGTGAATACTATCTCAAAATTGTTTGTAAATCGTTCGACTCCGAGTGTACATGATGGAGGCTATTCCAGAAACACGCCATTTGCGTTAAATTTGATGTCTGTTTGTATTAAGGATTCCACATTTCCGTCTTCACTCTGCAGATTCCACATTTCCGTCATCAGACTTTTCACTCTTCAGACATCATTCTTTAGATTCAACATATCTGTTTTCGGATATCATTCTGTAGATTCCACACTTCCGTGTTTAGATTTCACTCTACAGATTTTACACTTCCGTCTTCAGACTTCATTCATCAGATTCAATTCTTCTGTCTTCACCTTTCAGATTCCACACTTCCGTCTTCAGTATTCAACATGAAGTTTGCTTTTTCAACATTGTGTATTGTATTTCTTATAGGACTACATGTTAATAGATTTGAGGCAGCAACTATAGAGAAAACATTTTGGGTACAGTCCCGTCAAGGAATGTGTTATTATTGAGGGCAAATCTACAAAATGTCTCCAGCATTAGAACTAATTTGTCAACAACACAGTGTGTATCTGTAGATATGTCATGTCGTCGTGGTGGTAGCTTGCTATGTATATAAACAATATCTCAAAACTTACTTCTAGTGTACCTGATGGAGACTATTCCAGAAACATTTCTTCCGCATACCATTGATATCTGTGTTTATGAAGGAATAGATCTTCAGACTTCACTCGTCAGATTTCAAACTTTCGTTTTGAGACTTAACAGTTCAGATTCCATACGTCCGTCTTTAGACCTCACTCCTGATTCAACTCTTCCGTCTTCAGAATTCATTCGTCAAATTCCACACTTCCGTCTTTAGACTTCACTCGGCAGATTCCACAGTTCTGTATTCACTTTACTCTCAAATTCCACACTTCCGTTTTCAGACTTCACCCTTCAGATTCCACAGATCCGTCTTCAGACTTCACCCTTCAGATTCCACAGATCCATCTTCAGACTTCACTCTACAGATTCCACAGATCCATCTTCAGACTTCACTCTACAGATTCCACAGATCCGTTTTCAGACTTCACCCTACAGATTCCACAGATCCGTTTTCAGACTTCACCCTTCAGATTCCACAGATCCGTCTTCAGACTTCACTCTACAGATTCCGCCTTCAGATTCTATACTTTCGTCTTCAGACTCTACATTTCAACCTTTAGCCATCAAACTTCAGAATGGTGTAAGAGTGAACATATATTCGAAATTTAGAGTCATATCGAGTTTAATCATGATGAATGTTGATTATCATTTAAAATAGTGTTGCCTATTTCTACGATTTTTGTTTTGGAACTGTTCCGGTGTCGTATAGTAAACCTTCCGCATAGCAAACCTTCCCCCGGAATGTTTACTATATAGTAAACATTCCCCCTCGGAATATTTGCTATATAGTAAATATCCCTCCCCGGATACTTTACTATATAGTAAATATTCCCCCGGGGAAACATTACTATATAGCAAACATTCCCCCATCCATAGCCGATCATCCCCACGGATATTTTGCTATATAGTAAATGTTCCCCCTTATTCCTGATAATTACTATTGATTCGGAATTTAGCACCTTAATCGTGTTAATTTTATTGTTATATACCATTAATTATATCCGGTTATGATTAAAAGGTAAAAAAGCACATGCTTTTCATTCAAAAAATTGTACGGAGCCATTTTGCAGTATTTGAAAAACTTGACAGTAGGTAGGAAGGTTTACTATGCGAAATAAATACTATATAGTAAACGTTTCCCCATGGGGGAAGGTTTACTATATAGTAAATCTTCCGGGGGGTTAATCTACTATGGGGGAAAGTTTACTCTATGACACCGGCAGTGTNTCTGTAGATATGTCATGTCGTCGTGGTGGTAGCTTGCTATGTATATAAACAATATCTCAAAACTTACTTCTAGTGTACCTGATGGAGACTATTCCAGAAACATTTCTTCCGCACACCATTGGTATCTGTATTTATGAAGGAATAGATGTATCTTCAGATCTTCAGATTCCACACATTCATCTTCAGACATCACTTTTCAGATTCCACACTTCCTGCCTTTTCAACATTGTGTATTGTTTTTCTTATAGGACTACATGTTAATAGATTAGAGGCAGCGGCAATAGAGAAACGATTTTGTGCACAGTCCTGACAAGAAATGTGTTACTATGGAAGTAAAATCTACAAAATGTCTCCAGCATTAGAATTAATCTGTCAAGAACACACAGTGTGTATATGTAGATATGTCGTTTCTTCGTGGTGGTAGCTTGCTATGTATGTGAATACTATCTAAAAATTATTTCACCAGTCTGTAAATCTTTGGACTCTTCAGCGTACCGGATGGAGGCTATTCCAGAAACAGATCATCCGCGTTAAATTTGATATCCATATGTATAAAGGAAGAGGGTATCTACAGATTCTTCACTTCCGTCTTCACTCTTCAGATTCCACACTTCCTACTTCTGACATGACTTTTCAGCTTCCACATATCAACCGTCTTCACTACAGATTCCACATATCAATCTTTGGACATCACTCTGCAAATTCCACACTTCCGTTGTCATTCTTCAGATTACACACATCCGTCGTCAGATTCCTTTTTTACCATCTTCAGAGTTTACTCTCCAGATTCCACACGTCCATCTTCAGACTTCACTCGTCAGATTTCAAACTTTCGTTTTGAGACTTAACAGTTCAGATTCCATACGTCCGTCTTTAGACCTCACTCCTGATTCAACTCTTCCGTCTTCAGAATTCATTCGTCAAATTTCGCACTTCCGTCTTTAGACTTCACTCGGCAGATTCCACAGTTCTGTATTCACGTTACTCTCAAATTCCAAACTTCCGTTTTCAGACTTCACCCTACAGATTCCACAGATCCGTCTTCAGACTTCACTCTACAGATTCCACAGATCCGTCTTCAGACTTCACTCTACAGATTCCACAGATCCGTCTTCAGACTTCACTCTACAGATTCCACAGATCCGTCTTCAGACTTCACTCTACAGATTCCACAGATCGGTCTTCAGACTTCACCCTACAGATTCCACAGATCCGTCTTCAGACTTCACTCTACAGATTCCACAGATCCGTCTTCATACTTCACTCTACAGATTCCACAGATCCGTCTTCAGACCTCACTCTACAGATTCCACAGATCCGTCTTCAGACTTCACTCTACAGATTCCACAGATCCGTCTTCAGACTTCACTCTACAGATTCCACAGATCCGTCTTCAGACTTCACCCTACAGATTCCACAGATCCGTCTTCAGACTTCACTCTACAGATTCCACAGATCCGTCTTCAGACTTCACTCTACAGATTCCACAGATCCGTCTTCAGACTTCACTCTACAGATTCCACAGATCCGTCTTCAGACTTCACTCTACAGATTCCACAGATCCGTCTTCAGACTTCATTCCGCACTTCCGTCTTCAGACTTCACTCTTCAGATTCTACACTTTCGTCTTCAGATTCCACAGATTCGTCTTCAGACTTCACTCTACAGATTCCACAGATCCGTCTTCAGAACTCATTCTACAGATTCCACAGATCTGTCTTCAGACTTCACCCTACATATTCCACAGATCCGTCTTCAAATTTCACTCTACAGATTCCGCACATCTGTCTTCAGACTTCACTCTTCAGATTGCGCCTTCAGATTCTATACTTTCGTCTTCAGACTCTATATTTCAACCTTTAGCCATCAAACTTCAAAATGGTGTAAGAGTGAACATATATTCGAAATTTAGAGTCATAATGTTGATTATCATTTAAAATAATGTTGCCTATTTCTACGATTTTTGTGTTAGAACTGTTCCGGTGTCGTATAGTAAACATTCCCCCTCGGAATATTTGCTATATAGTAAATATTCCCCCGGGGAAAAATTACTATATAGCAAACATTCCCCCATCAATGGCCGATCGTCCCCCGGATATTTTGCTACATAGTAAATGTTCCCCCTTAATCCGGATAATTACTATTGATTCGGAATTTAGCACCTTAATCGTGTTAATTTTAATTGTTATATATCATTAAGTATGATTAAAAGGTGAAAAAGCACATGCTTTGCATTAAAAAAAAATGTACGGAGCCATTTTGCAGTATTTGAAAAACTTGATAGTAGGTAGGAAGGTTTACTATGCGAAATAAATAATATATAGTAAACGTTTTCCCATGGGGAAGATAAAAGAGTAAAGATAAGATTTTTATTAACCTGCAGTTTGTTTTTGTTATTGCCTTCTACTATGACATGTGTGAAGATAACAGAGAGAGGTGGGGGCATGACAGTTATCATAAGACATAAATTGATGGAGTTATTACAATGTCCAAAGAACAAGAGAAAACATACGCTGATTAAGATAATTATATATGAAACGCTTAAAGATGATGCCAACGGAGTAATCTGAAACCGTAAATCGAAGAACTGAGAATGAAATGACCAACAAGACAAACAAAGATCTACAAAACACTACACAGACACAAAAGATTAATCAACTCCACTAGAAACCATGTGCTCGGGTAGGATAAGCAATTCCTGCACCACTAGTGGCACCCGTCGTGTTACACGTGTTAGAAAAATATGGAAAGTCATCAATAACTTTAAAATTCCATAATAACATATATAACTATACAATCGTGTATTAAGCAAGCCTCTACTCTTTTCATGATAAGTCTATTACGTTTTCCCGCTGTCTATTACAATTACCATGTAAAGAAGAGGAGTGATTTGGGCCCATAAAAGTAATAAAACCCCATCATCTTTAATCGAAGTGCCAGTACCATGCCAGGAAAGTGAGTGGTCATGTACAGGTGTTTAGGAGTATCGATATTACCTTAGTTTCTACGATATTTCAATTAGATTTTGTCATCCGCCCGACAGTGGGGTATTTTCTGGGGATTTTTTCCGGGTGGCTCAATGGGTTAGGTCATTGGATCTAACGACTATCACCAATCCTATCACTAATACGGCGTGGGTTCGCGCCTGGCGTTGTAAATTCCAAAAAGGGTGCACTCGACTCGCAGCCGCAAGTGAAAAAAGTATTCCAGTTGCTTGCCCATTGTCGGTGGTTCTCTCCGGGTACTTCGGCTTCCTCCACCACTAAAACTGGTCGCCATGATATAGCTGAAAGATTGTTGAAAGTGGCGTTAAACACCAAAACTAAAAAATCATCGTTTTATAACTTCCAATGAAAAGTATTACTAATTACAATGCTTTGCAAGTTCTGTCTTCTTATTATCAACGTACCTATAGGAATCAACAATACTCCAGCAGTATCAGTTATAACTTTGTGCCATACGAATAATGGTATGTAAGCTACATATCTACTTACTTAACTGGTAGGGAATTACTAACGGTTATTCATCCACCGTCAGTGCCTGATTTAGGACATATGAGGCCATGTGCTAGTTAAGTTATGAGGCCCCTTAATCGGGCCCCGAAGGAGGTAGACCCATTAGGTCAGATATGTACACTGCATCTTCAACAAACTAGAAGCTATTATATATTACCCTTAGCCCTAACCCACCCAACACTGTCTTACACAGGTCACATAATGAAACAGTCAAACTTGATAAAAAGAGAACAGACAGTATGAGCTCATTTTGACTTAAAAAAAAGCAGTTATGAGCAATTAAAGAAATTTAACTTTTAATAATGGCAGCCATCTTGAATGGAGGGTAGGGATATTAGACTCAATTTTGAAATAGAACCACCCAAACTCGATTCTAGCCAGCAAGTTTAGTTAAATTAGGTTCAGTGGGTTCCGAGGAGACGATTAAACTATGATTATTTACCTTATCGTGCACTTGCAGTTTAAATTTGAGCTAATATTAACTTAAAATAAAGCAGTAATCAACAATTAATGGAAGGTTTATATCAGTAACAGTGGCCATTTTGCATAGCCAGTGAGGCTTTCGTACTACAATGCTTTGCAAATCATCTCTCCTTATTATCAAAGAACCTAACGATATAACTGAAATATTATTGAAAGTGGCGTTAAACACCATAAACCAAAGTAC
>MJUT01060761.1:186424-198679 GCA_002080005.1 Gigantidas platifrons
CCATCCTAGAACTACAAATAAAGCAGAATAAAATCTTTAAATATTTGAATTAGGGGCGAGTACATATTACGGGAATTGCAAACTACAGTTTATTTTTATTGCCTATACTAACTTCTAACTTCCGTAACAGTTTTTTCGCGAAATTCCTCATCTTTCCGGAAACCGAATCCACTAAACTTATTAGTTTTTCATACATCACCGGATGTTGTTCTCTGGAAAAGCAGACAGCTTTTTAGATAATCCTCAATGAAAAGGGAGACATTAGAGAGAAAACCAAGGTAACTTTTATTTGATGATGGAATATATATTATATTTTCATTATTAATATACCGTAGTATAAAAACCATTTAGTTTTAATAAATTCATACTGTTGCCAAAACGTACCACGTTTCGTCTTGCTCAGTTACCGGTGAAATGTGAACTTATTTAGTCCTGGGAAATTTTTGACCGGGCCGTTACGGAAGTTAGCCAATAAATTTATGTCTTCCATTTGAGCATGGAACAGAAGTTTTCTTCAGTTAAAACACTTTTAGCAACGTTTTAAAGATGCATCATGACCAAATCCTGAACAGAAGGAGTAAATATATCTGCGAAACTCTTAAGCAAAATATTTTTCAAACTAACTTCCGTAACGGCATGTAAGCACCCAACTAAGATTAGGTCATAAAATCACAATGAATCGATATTTGTAAATGATTATTTATAAAATGCTTGTCCAATGTGTGTACTTCAAGAAAATAACAAAATCAAACGCATTCTGAAAAATATTTTTTTCTGTTTCGTTTTCCATCAGTTGGTCCAATTTCAGTAGAATGACTGTTCCGTGTTAAATATCTGTTTTCACATCTCTTACGATTCTCCAGGAGCCAAAAAGGGTGAAAAGGTGAGACATTATAAGATGTTATATATCCCGTGTTAAAGGGCAGTGGTTTTGTTAAAAGGTGAGGCGTCCTCACATTTTAACAAAACCACTGCCCTTTAAAACAGGATATATAACATCTCGAGACTGATAACATTTTTATCTGAATGTTCCAACATTAATAATTATGTCCTTATTATAGGAAAAACATAAATTACGTGTATCTTTGGACAAATACACAACATGCGATTATTGATTTTTCTGTGCCGTATGAAATAAGGGTAATAGAAAAATTACCGAACACAGAGCAATCTTCCAAAGGGAAAGTCAAAACTCATGAATCAATAAACAGACAAAATCAGTCAACAACCGGGAAACTGGGAAACCGCAATGGCCCTGACTTGGTACTGGCATTTCTAAAGAAATGGTGGATTAAATCAGATGTTACGGCACCAACCTCTCGCTTCCATTACGGTTCAAAGGTTCCGGTTGTCACTATAACAACACTGGAACAAAATAGGTAAAACAGTAGTCAAACAGTATTAAATTCAGTTAGGAGGGTATCTAATATATCTCGTGAATCATCACCATCAATAACTAAGAATCCTTTGAAGTATTTTAATTACGACAGTAAATGTCAAAAACATTTTTACGTCACACATTCACAGAAAATATTTTTGACATTGTAGATCCTTATCTTTATACAGAATATATTCCGACAAGATCTTGATATACACAGCACAGGCAATAGGTGAGAGACGTCGTCTGCTGTGCACAATGTAAATAGACAGCACATAGGCGAAAGAGATTATTGATTTTCTGTCACCGCACTTCTTCCATGAAGTCTTGGAAATACCCTGTTAGCCAATCAAAATTCTACTTTCCACGAGAACATCAGATAAATGCATTTAATTGATATCATCAAAACACTCCTTGCAAAATACTGAACAAGTTGTATCTGACTGACCAAAAAACATCAAACAGCAATAACAAAATTTCAAATAAATAGTATCACAACGTCGGAACAGTTCCAAAATCCAATAGATTGGTTGGTTGGTTACACAGTGTTTAACGCCACCTTCAACAATATTTCAGAACAATTATATCGTGGCGGTCAGTTTTATTGGTGGAGGAAACCGGAATGCCCGGAGAAAACCACCGACCTGCCGCAAGTCACTGTCAAACTTTATCACATAATGTTGTACACCTCGACTCGAACTCACAACATCAGTGCTGATGGGCACATATTGCATAGGTAGTTTTATATCCAACTACCATACGATCACGACGACGACTGTCCCTAAAATCCAATAAGAGATAACGTTTGAAAGATGATCCAATAGAAGTTTTGGATAGCATCCCTGATGATGATATTGATTTGATCTAGCGGCTTGTACGAGAGCGTTTCGCTGGCATAGATCTCTCCACAGTAAGTTTAATAATGAAAATATCATGAAGTACACAATCTGTGTTCAGAGAATATGTGTTTCTTTAATGGTAGGGTAGAATTGTGTCAATGGTTTCTTAATTTCAAATCTTAAGTTGTATAGGATAAAGTTTGTCACTGGCTTACCACAGGTGTTGTTTTTTAACTAGGGTTATTCAATCAATCTTTACTTTTTGCCAATGGAATTTAATGAATTGCTAAAATTAATATTGTTTGTAGGTCACAAAAGATACAACAAGAAGTGATGATGCTTATCTTTCCTGGAAAGAGAAACATTTCAGAGAAAGGCATTATGCCTTCCAGATCAGAAAGTGTGAAGACCCAGCATGTTTCCGACCAAAGTCGGAGGATTCCCCTAGTCACTGGCTACCAGATCCTGTCTTGAATTAAAACAAAAACCATTATAAGCGGTACAAAGAGGTTTGTATTGATTTTTTGTGAAATTATAGCATATTTCACTGGTATTTGGTAAATGTCATTGAAGTAGATGATGTGATATATACTTTTGGTATATGAAATTAAAATGATATCTCTTGTGTCAAGTTTTTTGGTAAACCAATATTTATACTAATGTAAAGGTCACTGGGATTACAGTTTGATGCTTCGTAACATAATTCACAAGTTTTTAAATTTGCTCTCAATTTTGTCATTCCCCTTTCCAAGTTGTTTGCCAATGGCTTTATTACATGAACATATTTTCTTATTAATGTAGGTAAAAGGTCAAGAGACAGAAGATGGTAGACCATCTTTACACGTTGGCCCTAAGGCTAAGGAACCAACAAATTGACGAGCACATGTACCTACTGCTGCGGATGAAGTTATTGATGAAGTTACTGAACACGATATCTGTCCACTATCAACCCAGACCGCTCGCACAGTATGAGTTGTTAGGTAATCCAACTACCTAACCCATTGGCATTGAGCCACCCGGGCCATCTAAAGCATGAATAGATTTTAATATTAAAATTCAGACTGCAAAAAAAACAAAATTATCACCACGAAATGATACTTTTAATAACATATACATTAATAGCTCTTAACAGCTCTTAACAGAGAGATAGGAGAAAAACAACAATTTAGGCAGTATCAAAAATTATGCGACCTAATAAAATCAGCCATGACTAATACAACTATTCATATGTACATGTACAAGTCACTGAGAAATTGCGACTTAAGATATTAATACAATACAAATATTTCCGTTTATACTCAAAAAAGATAACTTTGCTGTTCAAAATTTGGTGCATAAAAATTGATTTCAATTGTTTAATAACCACTGATGTGATGTACAGTTCATTTATATTTTTCCAGATTTCTACAGAGACAGAAAATTTCCTTGGCGATAGCAATGTCAGAATATGATTTTTCCTGTGAGGCGCCACTTCTGCTGCCAGCCCATGATTTCTCTAACATATTAATGGTTAGACCAGGAATTATTTGTTCAACCCCTGTAGAAATTCCGTACTACGGAGCACAACTGGGATCCATTGACATGTGTGCTCATTGTGGAAGAGAGGGTGCAGATCCCAAGACTGACTTAAAAAAATCAAAACTGTCTTGCCATTATGTAAGAAGTGTGAAGACAATGGCCTCAAGGTAATTGTTGCTCGTCAATATGGAAAAAATGATTGATAATTAAAGTTACTAGTTAATAATTAAACTTTGTTCTGTTTGTTTCCTTTCATTTGTTTGTATGCTACAACTGTCAATCATTCATGGTACAATTTCATGGAAATTTCATGTAAAATTAAGACAAGGACAAAAACAACATTTAAAAAACAAAGAAAAACAAAACTTTTAACACCACAAACTCCTTTATAGGATCAAAAGTGAGACCAGGTGTGCTTTTGATGGTAAGCATCTTTTACATCCTATAAGACACATGTTTGTTCATTTTGAATTTGTGGTTTAACATCTCTTGAAGAAAAAAAAGCTGCCTGCCTGCCGGTAAAAATGTTCCTATGTTAGGGGAAACCAACAATCAATTTTACATGGCTTTATGCAAAGCCATGATAGTGAACGGTCATGTATATGTGTGTTAATGATATTGATTTTTAACTGGATTGTGAAATTGTCCTGACGTTTGGTATTGTTTGTTTTACACCAAATGGCATTTAAGTTTGCAAGTGAAAATACTTCGCCGTTTTGCGTTAAACTAATACAAAACTCTGTATTCCGGGAAATTGGTGGGGGGAGGGGGGAGGGGGGCTGCTCACCGAACTTGGTCGGCTTCCGATGATTGTAACAGTATGCGATCTTCTGTTTTAACACCAGTGATTTTTCCACAACACGTATTGCATCATGTTCAATATATTGTCTATACGGGTTTTGCTCTGTGTCGCGCTTTCAAACGTCTGCAAAACGGTCGGAAAATGAAAAAAACAAACTTCCCAACTTCAGTCGAACCCAGTTGATTCTAGTGAAACTTAAATCCAACAATGATTTCTCCCCGTTTTTTTATATTGGATTTGTTTTTAATTTATAGAAGAGATTTAATCATGGCTTTTATACCATTGTTTTAAACAGACGTAGAGCAATCAATCGAATTTCTTTACGTCAAATGGGAAGCAAGACAAAAACGAAAGGATGAACAGACGGAGTAGGACAATTAAGTGATATAAACAAATAAACCAGCGGAAGATATATCTAAATAAATACAGTCAAACTTGCGTTGGCGACCCCCTCCATATAACGACTTCTGTGATATCCGACCTAATGTATTCTTCCCCTGCAGTTTCCCATTCATTTGACCTCTATATAACAACCCCCTGTCTAACGCGACTAACGAACATGTTTCAGAGTTGTTATCGACTGAAAGTCCTGTATTGAACGACTAAAAATCAAACCGGAAGTTAGAAAATAAATAAATAAATAAAACTCGGTCTCGTGGAACGAGATTAATAAATAAATCTAGCTCGACGAGAACGAGAATTTAGTGAACATCGTTTACGTAATTGTCAAGTGAAATTAACATAATGACTACCGGTAATGCGAAACGTAAAACTTTAAAACTGAATGAAAAAGTAGAAGCTATTAAACTGTTAGACTCTGGAAAATCGGCATATCAAATTGCAGAAGAATTTGGAGATAGCAAAACACAAATGGACTTTGAAAACAATGCACCCGGGTAATGTAAACGTCGGCAACATCTCATTGGCAATGAGGAAATTAATGAGTTATGTCTTCGATGGGTCAGAGATGCCACTCGTAGAAGAATTAACGTAACAGGACCGTTGTAGAAGGAAAAGGTATTACAATTTGCATCCGACATGGACAATGCAACATTCAAAGCGTCGAATTGCTGGCTGGATAAGACACAATTTAGTGTTCGGAACTATGAATGGAGAGAGAGGGGATGTTAACCAAACAAAACTGTAACTGACTGTAAATCAAAAATACCAAATGTATGTCAAGGATATGATCATAGAGATATATTCAACATGGATGAAACATGACATTTTACAAGGACACTACAGAGAGTACATTTCACCTGAAAGGGCAGGATTGTGCAGAAGGAAAACGTTCTAAGGAATGAATAACTGTTTTATTATATGTTAGGTGACAAAATGAAACCTCTAGTCATTGGTAAGGCAAGACAGCCCAGATACTACAACAAAACAAATCCTGAATCTTTGCCAGTGATACATCGATCAAATAAGAAAGCATGGATGACTAGTAAACTGTATGAAGAATATTTACAAATATTAAATAGAAAAACGAAGAGACAAAAAAGGAAAATTGTATTAATTGTTGACAATGCACCATGCCACTCAGACACACATTTATCCAACGTTAAATTCAGGGTCCATTGAGAAACAAGGACAGTGGTCACGCAATGTTAAATCTTCGTAGAGAAATGTAAGGCTGTGATCATTTATTCAAATTATCAACATGCACTAGTTATTTTGGATGGACAATTATATTGGATTTTCAATGCAAATGCAAAAGCGCATGGGATTGGCAAATAAAAATATAAGCACCATATTTTGGAAAATCGGTTCATGTAACACAATGTATAGAAGCCGTCTTACTTTGAACACGTCGTCGTTAGTGTGGAATGAGGAACATCAGCAACGATATTGTTATTTATATCATCTGATATGGTATCATGGTTTCTGACTAACTCTGACTTGCATACGATCCTTTGTTGTGTAATTGTAAAGATATAAATTTTGTCAATATAAATGAAGGGGCATAAGCAATACATCATCAGTATTTTTTTATGATGTCCACACGTTACTTATCAAGTTTGTCAAATCGATGTATTACAATTGCAACAAATGAATACGCAAATCCGGTCCTTTCCTCATTCATGACCTATCACTGGGTTTGCAACAAGTGTAACATGAAGGGTGTTATCAGTGGAGCAGAAACTGCTTACCCTTCTGGAGCGCCCGACTTTTAGTGAAATTCGTGTTGCTCAATCTTTAGTTTCTTGTTACCTGTTTTGTAAATCGTAGTCTTTCTCTGTTTGTTTTGGCTGTTGTATTGTCTGTCTTTCGATCTGTGGCTGTTGATTACCGCTTCTGGTACATTCACACTTTTCTTAAACAAGCTGAAAATATTATTTTACAATTTTCCAGAATTGATCTCTAAACATTAATATCGCAATTTTTAAATAGTGTGACCTCGTTCTCAATTACGTTTTAAATTTATAGATAAAATTGTATGACATCTGATAAAAGTAAGAATTATCGATAATGGAAAACATGAACAGAACAGTGGAATTTCCAAAAACAAAATGTATTTACGTCGCCCTCATAAATTAACGAAAATACATTTTATGTGCCTACACAACTCTCCATGCCATTCAGTGACAGTAAAACGTCGTCGACCCGCTTGACCCATCCATTCCCTTATTTCTTTATAGTTTTTATATATTATTCAAAAACCGCATCGGTGGTGTAATGGGTAGCGTGCTCGCCTCGAGTCCGGTAGATCATGGGTTCGAGTCCCGATCGGGCCAAACCAAAAACTATGAAATTGGTATTTGTGGCTTCTCCGAAAAGCAGGCAGCATAAAGGAGAAAGAGCAAAGATTTGCTGGCTCGGAATCAGAATAATGTGTCTGAATGGGCGACATGTCTACCCGCGGACTGTTGTTTCAGTGAGCTAGCACTATAAAAATCCAACTAAGCGTGTTGGTCTAGTGTAAAGTGGACTTCATCATCGTCTCACTGAAAATCAACTTGTTCTTGTCATGATATAACTGAGTTGGCGTTAAACAACAATCACTCACTCACTATATTATTCAATTTGTTCTCGTCCTATAGCTGAAATACTGCACAATTGACGTTAAGAAATTATCAATCAATCGGATTTCCTTTTAACGTGATGTAAAACAATAATGGAAGTAAAATCAGACGAAGTAAGACAATTTTGTAATCTTAACAAACAAACAACCCACAGATAGGTCTAACTAAAAGCAAAATGTTGTTCTTAAAAAGGTGAACAATTCAGGGTCGTCCTATAGCAGATGGCGATCACGTAATGTTAAATCTACGTGGAGAAATTCAGATTAATCTCTAGACATTAATATCGCAATTGTTAAATTTTATTACCTCATTTTCAATTGCTCTTTAAAAACATTGATTAAATGTGTGGACTGTCTGATAAAGGTGTTGTACTTATCTGTAATGAAACATATCAACAGAAACCTCTCACAATGGAATTTCGAAAAACAAAATAAATTTACGTCACCCCCGTTATTGGACGAATCGTTCTTTCGTTATCTCCGACATTCTTACATGTGACAAATACGTGTACAATATTATTTGTGGAAGTTAAAACTGAACTATTGTCACATCACATGTGTATTATGTAATGGAGAATACACTCCAACTGTAGATTCTTAAAATAAATTGTTAAGTATCTACAAGTTGCAGTGCATTCTCTTACATAATACATTTTCATCTTATAAGCCACAATTAACAAAAATTAAACAACACAATTTTATCGGCATTCGTGCTTTCGATTCTCGTTTATATTCAAATATTTCAAGGTCTTTCAAGTGAAAAAAAAATCGTTTATATTTAGATATTTCAAGGTCTTTCAAGTGTCCCAAATGTTCACCTGTGGTCTGTCTGATTTGTTATTACTTTCGGTCGGTTCGTTAGTTGTTTTTGCATTGCGAGAACATATTTTAAAAGTTCACATACTCGTCAGTTCTGAACATAAATTATGCCAGATCTGAAATACTTGTATCGTGCATTTTTATTGATCAATTGCTTTTTTAAATAAATTGTTGATTATTTTTTTAACAAAGCTTACTATCAAGAGTCAATCGGCAAACCTCGGGTGAGTCCGCTTCTCTTCCTCAATCCCTCGGCTGTAATACGGCATTTGATATGCGTCTACGCGTCACATTTCTTCGCAAGAAGATCGTATCACTTCAATCAAACATTGCGCACCGCGAATAAGTTCTAAAATGGCGACAATAGATAAGTGTATAGAGTTTGCTTTGAAAAATATTGGTCTTTGATGAAGGTACGGAATCAGCCGACATTGCGACGAATGAAAATATATTATTATTGGACGAATATTCGAAAGTGAAATTACTTTAATACCTCCTTTATTGAAGATTTCCGAAAGTAGTTCCAATGGGAGCTATCGTAATACGGACGAGGTTTGATGAAGGTATGGAATCAGCCGAAGTTGCGACGAGTGTATCAAGAGTCATATATACTAATTATAGAGTATAGTAGTGTGGTCACCGTAGCCGAGTGGTTAGATGGAAGTTTTAAAATTGAAAACCCAGCAGTGGTTAGATACCCGAAAGTCCCAAAATATGGTCGAATTTATTGCAATCAAAGTTGTTTCGGTTAGGGTTTACAGTTTAGCAAACCAGTTTTAAGTTTAATACAACCCAGTTTCTAACTAAACCATGGTTTAACAAATTTCAGTGAATTTGTGGTTTCTGAATATGGCTGACACTCCAGATCTAAATGATCTTATAGACCTAATATTGATAGATAGTTTAACGCAAAGTGAGGATGAAAGTTCTGGTGCATGGCTATGTCATATTCTTCAACATTTTGTTCACAGAACATTTCAATTCACCTTTTTTGTTGGCTTTCATGACTAAACGTAGGAAAAAAGCCCTCTGTAACCCGATAACTTGATTACAACAGGCATTTGTATAAATATATTTACCTTTCTGATGTTGTTCACATACCCATTTCATTTGTGAATCATCAACATGAAGTCGAAGCATATTCTTCTTTTCCTCCGCTGCCGCCATGTTTCAAAACCAAAATGTAAAACCGCCTCTCGTGCGGTTTGCTAAATTTATGGAACTGGTTTTGGTTTGGACTCGATAAACATGAAAACCAGTTTGGGTTTCAACCCAGTTTTAAACCGGTTTTCTTAAATAAATGAAAAGTTTAGCAAACCAGTTTGAAACCTTAATCAGTTTGCTTGCAATAAATTCGTCCTATGTATATCACGTTTTTAAGCCTAAAACAGTAAAAAGTTAAAGTTCATATATTCAAGAACAAAAGGATAAATTGTAGATTCATAAAAATAATCCACTGTTCGAACAATAGTGTGACGTCAGAAAAATGTATTATCTTTCACGATTAGTGAGTGATTGTTGTTCAACGTCAATTTGGCAATTTTTCAACTATATCATGGCTAGAAAAAGTTAATTTTAATTGAGATGATGATGAGATTCGCTTTGTATTAGACCAACACCCTTACGGTAGCTGGATTTTTATATTGCTAGATTATTGAAACAGCAGTCCGCGGATAGACATGTCGCCCCACTCGGACACATTATCCTGATTCCGAGCCAAACAGTCTTTACTCTTTCTCCTTAATACTACGTGCTTAACAAATAAGCAACAAACACAAATTTTATCATTTTTGTTTTGAGCCGAGCGGGGCTCGAATCCACGATCTACTGCACTCGAGTCGAAGACGTAAGCCATTACACTACAGATGTGTTACTACATTTAGTGTTCACAACGACACCGTTCCGTGACCATTAAATACAAATACCGAGGGAACACATGGAAATTGAATTAGCACATATTTTCTCCGCTGTGGATTACAACCCCCATCCCCTCGTATGCTTGTTCTGCGGGGGGAAACCAAATGCAGAACTCCTTTTTACAACCGAATAAAAATGATTGTCTGATTAATAAGATTGCCATGCCCCTTGCGCTTATGTATTTGTAAAATACATCTTGCAACAACTCCAAATGGGGGTTGGGTTATGATTTGCTTAACGCTACTTTCAACAATATTTCAGTTATGTCGTGGCGGTCCGTTTTATTGGTGGAGTACCCGGAAAAATCCACCGACTATGATCACAACCACAACGATCCCTACTTCTTATTGGCTATTTATAGAATGGTCGTTGTGGTCCGTTGGAAGGCACAATATCCCAACCATATCCAGCATATATCACGTGACAATTTAAATTTCCGTCCATAGTTCCATCCGAGAGACAATTTATTTTGTCGTTTTTAATTTATAATAATAATAATCTTTATTGCAAATAAAACCCTTGCAGGTAAAGCAATACAATACAACATTAATGTTGTTTTCTTCATGCATGAATATAGGTAAAATAGGTAAAATAAAATAGTAATATAGGTAAAATACTCCCGGTTTCACGTTAAATGACTATTAATCAATTGAGTAAACATGGACGCTTTTAGTCGTTTAAGGGTGTAGACCTGGGTAACCCCAAAATTTTCCCATACTTCAAATTGTTTAACATTTTCTCCATAGCACATCCTAAATATAGCAATTTTGGAGGTATTATTGACTCCAGATGGTAATACTAGATTCGGAAGCTTCTAATAGATATACGCATGTATTCTGATTGAAAGGGGATATTTTGGCTTTAATACACTTGAGAGTGTTATTGTTGAATAATTATGAAATATTTAGCATATATGAATATCCGGTTTGGAGATAATCACGTGCAAAACAGTTGCAATTGGAAAAAGGGGGATGCCCCGATATACCACCCTGGTATTAAAAATCTGATTAAAAAAAATCCTGTCGATTAATTTCCACCAAAAAATGTCACAGTAACGAATATACATATACACATCATTGCACCAAATTTTACAAACTTTTACCGTCGGATTTTTAAAATATTTAAAATTGTTTTTCGTGGATGGCATCCAGAAAAAATGAAATTGTCAAGGAAAGTTATTACACACTCATCCTTTGCTGTTTCTTTATTTATGAGATAGAAAAAAACTAGTTACCAATAACAAAAAGCTTTTGAATTCTTATATTTGATAAAGTGGATGTTCAAATTAACACATTACTGCATTTGTCTTTTTTATTTTCAGGTCGGCTGGGGAGGGGGAGGGTGGTTTGAGGTTGACTCTACTTGATTAATTCATTACAAAAAAACAGACAGCCACCCAGCTGTATTGTCAAATTCCTTCAAATTTTGTGCTCCAGTTGCATTCATTTGATTTTGGTTCTTCTTTGATTGGTTGTTTCCGGTAAAGATATTTTGAGTGGGGGGAGGGGAGAGAGGATCAGATCATACATTTTTTCCCCAGATAACTTTCCATTATTTTACTACCATAAAAATAATTAACACCTTGGTATATCAATCTTTGAACAGTTATTTTTTCTGTTTTCTGAAATATGAATCTTTCTCAAACTGCCAGCAATCATATTATAAGAATATAGGTTATTTATACATGTGAGAATTTACCATTTCACATGCAAACTGAAAAATATGTAAAATTTGTGAGTGAGATGGTGTGTTTACATAATGCATGAATTCCTTGAAAATAGCCATTATTATTTATAGATGTATAAAAAATTCAGCTGGTATAATGTTGACCAAGGAAACTGAGCATTATATACAACAGTGGAATTATATTAAAATTAAACAAACCAAAATAAAAAATTAAGAAGATTTATTTTCATGTTCTGTAGTGACATGAGTGTTACTAATAGTCACAGTCTGTAAT
>MJUT01060761.1:199985-212358 GCA_002080005.1 Gigantidas platifrons
CCGTGGGTCATTTGATGGGAACTTTGTCGTACTCGTGAATAGTTTATCTCGGATATGATTGGTCCAGTAGCGTTCGGAGGACGGGAGTTGTATGGACTTGGTACGTTATTTGTATAATTAACAAAAACATTGTTTTGTATTATTTTTTTACGACCTACCGACCAATCGTAAAATTGGAGTAATGTTATGTTGCTATAGCAACTTCTAGATGCCTGATAACTAACCAGTCATCTATGAAACTACTTAATTGTTTCAATTGACTTACGGATGATGGGTGGTGGGTATCGGATCGTGGTCAGTCGTGGGATTCCGACGATTTTAAAATAAAAATGACGAATAGTAAAGAAAAAGATATAAACAAAATTAGAAAAGTCGGCAATGTAGCTTTAAATTAAGAGAAGAAACACACCATCAAACATGTATGTCAAATTAATATGAAAACGTGACAGTTAGATCAATTTAAAGTCGGGTGACTTTGACAATTCAAAATAACTTGTCACGTTTTCATTACTCTATTCTTAGCCCTATTTATAAACTGTATGCACCTTGCACACCAGGTAACAAGGAAGACGGGTTATATTATCAATAGTATATATACCCGAGGTACTCGTGACGAACACAGACTTGATTAGGGTGTATGTGGTTTAACTAGAGGGGAAACAAACTTTTGAGGTAAGAATCTTTTTTATGTAGAATGGTACGATTCAAATATTATATTTTGTGTTTACACATAGAGTTCAGGCCCCTTAATAGGTAGTGTAATGCGTCGAATAATCAGATCAGATACTGAGATAGATTCTCGGATAGTGTCACTTTTTATTTTAAGAAAAGCATGCATCATTGACGCTTATTTAATACTTCAATTTAGATTAAAATAATTAATTTGATCATATATTAAATGTTTTATTTATTTAGTCAATAAAGCAATACGATAGTTCGGAGTTAGGGCAGGAGCTATGTCCCGTGTCTAGCTCTTTGCCGTTAAGAGTACATAAGGTGTACATCCGGGTCTCATTTTCGGACAATTTTTTTAAGATGGCTGCCGCCCTTTGTTACAAATAGCTGTCATTATCAGCAGAGAAAAAACTTTCCCTTTTATACCTTACTGGGTAGTGGTTGCGTGTTAGGTTAGGATTATTCGTCAGAAGCTGAAACTGCAGATAAAGAAACTTTGCTATATTGTGCAGTATCGCCGCATCGGATGTAATGACAATGCTCAAATTTAGTTACCGTAGATGACACTGAACATTTCAGGTGTCAAATTACCTGCTTTTATAAAAAACAAAATTGAGCAGACTATATTTAATGAAAATAATTGACATTTTATGATTTTATTTGTCACATTAAAAGAAAAATACTAATAATTTTTTTATCGGTAATTTCACAATTTTAACACAGCTTTGTGATATTTTTGTTGTGTTTTGAACTTTTTTTTTAATAATAATATTTTGTTATCGGTAATTTCACAATTTTAACGCAGCTTTGTGATTATTTTGTTGTGTTTTGACCCCTTTTTGAATGAAACGTTTAGTGACGTCACGTTAGACCGCGCATGACAAACGACCAACAGCTGATAATTTCTTGTATCACCAGTCGGTGGTCAACTGAACGTTGCTACTAAATTTATCGGGTAGTAAAGATCAAAGGAAACTGTAACAAATTACCGATAATAATTATTATTTGTCATATTAGAAAGAATACATAAATAGCTGTGGGTTTTATTTTTTAAATATTTTCCTGCGCCAATGTTCAATTCAAAGGAATATAATACAGAGTAAAACTCGCCATTTTGAATAAACGTCCAACGGCGGGAAATATAAATAATAATACTATTTTACCTCCTTCACAAAAGACTTTCTAACTCCGAACTCCCATAATACTATAGTTTCACAATATCTAAGATTCTAGTGTATATATTTGATATTTTTTATTTGACAAAATCTTGAAATCCAGTGGAAAAAAGTTTGTCACACATAATGTGTTACACTCCTGGTATTTTTGACAACATATTTCGATGGCATTTTTTTTCTGGAAATATATATTTCAATGATATTTCGTGGGCACAAGCATATACTAATAACACAGTTATTAGCAGCAATAAAGTATTTAAAAGACAAGGAGCACCGCTTTTTAAAGATAAAAGGAAAAGGGGTAATTTTTGTTTAAACTGCCCATATCCAATGTAAACCATCTGTGTTGCCAAGAAGCTTGGAATTGAGGGGGATTTTCAAACGCACAAATGACCATATATTTGAGAAGACACTGATAATAGAGTTATCTCCCATACCCCAGGCCTACACCCTTAAGACATCGTTTGATTTTCCAATGAGCTCAAATGTAGTCTACAAAAGAATGACATTAATTTAATATTATCGAAATATGCTTTTTAATAATCCGAACATGCTGTAGCAGACTGCTTAACAAGTAATGATTGGTTGTCATGGTCATCGGCTCTCTTGTACAGAATGACAACACATCTGTGTCACGAAGATTAAATATAATATGTATAAAGTTCAAGATTAGAAAACAGCGTTCTATACAACAACACTGCTCACCAAGTTAGATGTACGTAATGTTTGTCTTTTTACACACACTTGGATAACACATGCATAGTCACCATCGTTTCACCAAGAGGGAATGTTTGGCCCGGGTTTAGTGGGATTCGCGTTGCTCGATCGTTAGTTGTTTGTTGATGTCAAAAGGGGTAATCGGAATCCGTAAAGCGAAGGACACACAATACACTATCCTTCTTCGATTTAGATTTACGGATTCTGATTAACCTTTGGTTGATTGATTGATTGATGTTTAACGTCCAGCGAGCATTTTTCAGCTATATTATATTCAGGACGAGATTAACCTTTGGTATCTTCAGACTAGCTTTTTATTGAAGTGATTGTACCGCAACACGAAATTTGTCTCTGTTTCTGCCATTTTTCTATTATTAGATTTGGAACTCCCGACTTTGATATTTTTTTTTTAATTCCATTTTATTAACACAAAAAGTTATTAAATTTGTTGACTTTTGTTGAAGATGTCCAGATTAGGCTGATTTTGACAAAACAAAATATCTAAAAATCTTCTGTGAAACAATTGGGCAAAGTTAGTCTAGGATAATCCTATAGAATATTGTATCCGACATCTAACCCGGCCTCCATCCAAGACAGTCGACATTACTAAAAATGAAAACACACATATTAGACTAAATTGGGCGAAATATTTAAACTATAGTTATATGTATGTAGTCGGTGCTCAAAAGTTTTTCCTCAAAATGGCTGCTGCGATTTCAAAATTTCAGAATTCAACAAAATTCAAATGTAATTTTTAACAATAAAAATGTAAAACATGAACTTTCTTACTTACTTTCCAATTTCGTTTTGGATTAGACGAATATAACGATTTTATAAAGATTGGAGTTATGGATGTCCAGATTGAAGTGGTAGTGTCATTGAGGTCCTTCTTTGATCGTATGAGATGCGCACGTCTTCGTAGTCTGATTTTTAATTATCTCCACAAATTTTCAATAATGTTAATATCGGGGCTCTGTGCTGGCCATGTCATTACCGGTAAATTATTTTCCTGCTTCCACTGAGTGGTAAGTCTGGAACGGTGGGGGGTAGCATTATCATCTTGAAAAATCCAAGGGTTTTGTGTAAAATGTTTTGCAGCGACAGGCCACAAGTTGTCCAAGATTTGTATACATTTTTCCGAGTTTATTGTCCCATCAACTGGTACAAAAGTCCCCACACCTTCATGAGTTATACAACTCCAAAACATCACACTTGCTACCACCCTGAGTTGCCGATCTTGTCCTTCACCAAGACAGTATGGAGCCCACTGTTCACATTCTTTTCGCCATACATGCATCTTACTACCTTTCCCCAACGCAATTTGAGTCTCATCAGAAAAAATTACCTTCTTCCAAAAATTGTCAACCGTGCAGTGTAGCTTTGACCTGCTCCATACACTTCATTTGAAACGATTCACATTTGAAACATTTTTTTTCTTTTTTACAATCCTTTTATACCCGAAGAACGATAAACATCTGACAGTAGAATGACTTATTTTAACTGGGGTTCCCTCATTTAAAGTAGCAGTAATGTCCTGCAAAGTCTTCCTGCGGTTGGTTTTCACTACCCATAAAAGCTGCCTGTCAGTTCGGTCATTGCACTTTCGTGGTCTCCCGCTCCGATGTTTATTTTCAACATCACCCCTTTCGTTATAGCGCTTCAGAAATTTATTGATGGTCGATTGGTCAATATCCAACAATTTCCCTATTTTTCTCCCACTGTGGCCTTCATTCTTAAGTCGCACGATGGTTTGTTTTATCTCGGTACTCAAATATTTTCCATGGCCGGACATCTTTGATTGCAGACGATAAATGTACACAAGAGAGAGACAACTCTTATATTTTATTAAACATTTTACCGGTAAAGGTATAATCTAAGTACCCTGAAAATTTTACCCGGATACGTTTCCGCAATATTGAGAAAATTAGATTTTAACGGCGCCAAACAATCACGGAAGAAAAATCGGCCGACATAGTGAGGAAAATCTTTTGAGCACTGACTGTAAATGGATTGATCCGTGGTTACCAGTAAAATGTGTTAATAGACAATTTGTTTGTGTGTGCCGAATATGCAAATTGGGTCTATTTTAACAAAGCAAAACTTGGAAAATCCCCTATTGTACATCTATTTTTGGTATTTTCATTAATGGATGGAGGTTCACAGACGGATATATTGCTGCAATTCGGAATCTGGTTGTATATCTAATTTTGGTATTTTCATTAATGGTTGGAGGTTCACAGACGGGTGTATTGCGGCAATCCGGAATCTGACGTTTGCCCGTTTCCGGCTTGCCATGTATACGCTCTCTTGTAAAAAAATGTAATAGGCTAAATTAAATCAAAGTTCACTGGCGTGGTCATTGGCTAACATGACTAGCCTATATTTATATATCCCCTCATTATACAAGCAACAATGCACAAGATCATAAACGCCAAGAGGTTGTCAAAGGGGACTAACTCTAAGAAAAATAATTGTATTCTTTCAGTGTTTAACATTGGACCCTCTGAGAATTTAATAATTATTCTCCACTGAAAGCAATGAACCAATTCAAATCTAAACTGAGTTCATATGTTCCCTTGATAATCTTTCACAAAATGTGTGTGTGTGTGTTTTAATTTAAAAAAGGAATTTTTAAATCTTAATTATAAATGCAAAATGGCCGCCACCACAGGACATAGTTTAAACACATGTTTGTGAAAATTAATAAAATATACTTTCTCAAAAACTAGACTTGATTGAGCGCAAAGGGTGCATGAATGACCGTTCAAGCGATACAAGCCAATGTGAACCTATATTTTTGCTCGATTTATTCTGATAATTATCTTTTTAATTTAACACTTTTTCACAAAATTAAGACAGTGCTTGCATTCATTAAGGTCTTACCAATACAAATGGTCGTATGTTTTTTTGTTTTTGTTTTTTATTTCATTTTACTAATATTTAATATGGGACGAAGCTATGGTAGACATAGCAATTTTTTTCTATATACTAATGACTAAGTTTTCATGCACCGGAAATGACATACCGGAAGTCAATACATGGCTAAATCTGTGCAGAAAATCGGCTGCGGACGTTTCGTAACCTGGTCGTTTCGTACCTACATCGGGACTTAAAAAACGACGGAAGATTTGGGTCTGGGTCCCCCTATTTGCCCTCTCTTTTAAGAAAATCTGGATCCACCCTCGGTCTACTTTGAAAAAATATTATAGGTCCATATATCCGAGTTAATATTGTTTAAAAAAAATATTGGACTTCGTCCCAAGTTAGGTAACACTTATTATCATATTATTCCTTTTATACAGTATCATAGGCAATTTGTCATACTTGTGTCATGTGTTAAATTAGAGCCACATGATTTTGCATATTTTAAATCAGCAATGTTAACGTTACGTCACGGGAACGCTGTATATAGCAACGACATTGTCTATGATGATGCACTAGTTTTTGTCCATAAAGTCTGACAGATATAAATAAAATATAAAGCAAAACAAAAATACCACACCGTCAGAACAGTTAGTGGGGTTCGTGTTACTCGATCTTTAATTTTATATGTATCTTTTGTAGATCGTTGTTTGTCCTTCTGTCCTTTTTAAATTTTGTTCTTTCTTCTTTTTTTCTTTTGGCCATTGTGTTGTCTGTTCTTTTTCGATTTACGGATTCCGAATACCCCTTTGATATCTTAAAACTCTTCTTCCAAATAATATAATGGAACAATCACAAAAATGGGCAAAATCGATATTCCTCACACACACATATATATATATACACGATCACTCCCCTGGCTTAGTACATGCACTTAAAAATACATTCGAAGATAGACCGATTGAATACTTTTCGAAGTAAATACATGATCGACTTTCCTATATCGTAGGGTTGCCATATGCGACATAGTACAATCAACCTGTTGTTTCCCACGTTACTCCTGGCTGACTATTACAATGTCTTTATATAAGATAGTAGTGCAGAGTTTATCATCTGTCATTATACATTTATTTATAGAGAAATACGGACGTACAACATGAAGAGTCTAATTGCACTGGCACTTTTTGTGGCTTCGTCAGAAGCTTTGATGCAGTGTCTGCCAGATGCCTGTGCTAGAGCGAATTGCCTTGCTGCAACCCCATGTAATGGAAAGTTTGTAAAAGGGGGCGGTTATTGTGGATGTTGTGATTCTTGCGTCAATCTGCTAGGTAAATATTGTGATATAAGTTATACAGTGCTTTGTTCTAAGTACAAATGGTTGGTATATAAGAGGCTGGATAGAGAGAAAAAAACATGACCCCTCTTTATAGCATAAATTTACGTTCTCCATTTTTAAGTCAAATTTATTCTTATTTTTCGTTTGATATGGTGAAGCTTTTTTAAAAGTTAGAGGAACCTTAGAACTCTCATGCCAACTCTAGAAAAGTGAATTTGTGAATATTAACATGTCATATGAGAAATTCTCAAAATAAAATTTAGTTGACAATTTATTTGTATTTTAAGTTTTGTCGACGTCAATCACTAGTTTTACTATCGGAAATTTAAGTTTACATAGTGAAACGTAATGGTTTGTTGTAAATCCAACTACCATACGACCACCACGGCACCTAATGTTGTATTATAATAATTCAATATGGCGAATCGTACAAAGTAGGAATCTTGGATCTTTAAATTGTCTGGCTTTCAAATATATTGACCTTGAGCGTACATGATGAAGGTTATTCCAGAAACGCGTCTTGCGCACTAAATTATATATCTACGTTTTTATTACATGAACTACATACAAATTCTGAATTTTATGCCAAATTTTGTCATTAACAAATTTGTATTATAACTATCCATTCTCATTTTGATTCAGTGACAACTAAAATTTCGTTAAAAAAGGCAAAAAACAAATCAAAATTTGACTTCGCTGAAACCACATTTATAAACGTCGCTTCAAAACGTCATTTCTTATTTACATTACGTAAAATTTACTATAATTATGTATGCAAAAATGAAATGTAGAACAAAAGAAAACCGTAAGGGCATGGTGCCCAGTCTAATAAAGTACTTGCAAGTTTTTCCATTGTACACAATTGTAATAATTTTAAACAAAATGCTTGAAACAGGATTTAAGAAAGAATTTGAAGATACCAAAGGATTATTCAAAACGCGAAAATGGAAGGACAGACAACACAATGGCAAAAAAGGGACAAAAGGACAAACAACGATCTATACCATACTACACAGTAAACTAAAGTTCGAGTAACGTGAATCCGATTAAAACCCAGGGGTGACTACTCCGGAAGGGTTAGCAGTTCTTGCTCCATTAGTGACACCCTTCTATGTACTGTTAAACAGCATTTTTGTACTTTTAAGATGTACATCATTGTGTTCAGTGTTGTGAAAACAGAAAAGTATAGATAAAACAATCTAGAACTTGAGACATGTTTTAATATGAAATTTGAAAAATATTTAAACTTAATTAACCTTCACTGACGTCTGTGAAAATCTTAAACTATTGTAAATTTATCATCATAATTTTAAACGTGTTAAAAAACGATGAAATTTCTTCTCCGTTATGAAGTATTGGAAACACCTCATAATCTTGTCGGGATACTTTTAATCGTGTTATACAATAATGACATTTCTACTCCCTCTTGAAAAATGGCTTACTAGTTTCATTAGCATATGGCTTTATTAATTAAAATATCATGATAATACATTCTGTCTCCTTTAGACGTCTACTTATATATTAATTAACAACAACATATTAATTCAAAACTCCCCCTAGCTATGGAACCGACCATTTAAATATTAGCGGGGCTGTTTTTCCCTCGAGCTGAAATATTTTTTTTCACATGAACATGAAAAATCGGTAATTGTTCTTCAAATTCTAACCAAATTGTCTTGTTAAAAAGTACATGGTTAAATTGTTTATATATTTTCTTTTTTTTTTACTTGCATCTTTGGGATAACTTTGCTTTTTATATAAAATAATGTAATATTTCATTATTTTATATACATGCCATACTATTAATTCTTTGGGCTTCTTTCAATTGTCACAATCTTAATTTCAAGACAATAGAATTTTAGAATTTGAGTTTGAGTTTATACAATTTGGCGATAGAAAGAAAGAAAAAAATACCTAAAAAAAAACAACCTCTCCCTTCTTGTTTAATGTTTGTTCCCTGACAATAAACGTGTTGACCTTGAAGTCATTCCGTGAGGTATATTGTACGTGTACCATCCTTGTCTATGTACTGTGTCCAAGATTCGTGTCCTTAACCATGGAATTTTTACAATTAAGAATAACATTTGTCCTATGAAATTTAAAGTGACATCGTCGTTTTGCCAGGATGAGTTGGAATGTTAAGTGTAAGATCATTCTTAAATTGTTTTTCTTTGTTATTAAGAAAGCTATGTTTGTTATCAGTACAAAATGTACTTCAAATCTTCACGAGATATATAACAGTGAATGATTCATTGAAATACGTCCGTAAACTGACAAATGACGATTACCAACAGATCACGACACATATTGTAAAATAAGAAATTAAGCTTGTAGTGGTAGACAACATAATCACATCGACACAAATTACTTCTCTGACAAACCACAAGCTAATGAAAACTGGGGGAAAATACCACATACGAACATATATCTATATCCTGGTTTTAACGGGTACCGAACTGTTTATCTCTTGATTGGTTGTTTTTTTAACGTCCATTTTTCAAACAAATTTCAGAGATATTCAGTGAGGGAGTAAGTAGTTGTTATTTAACGCCAATTTAACAATTTTCAGCCGTATCATAGCGAGAACAAGTTATATTTCAATGATATGATGATGATGTACGCTTTGTACTAGAAGAACCCGTTTAGTTAGATTTTATAGCGCTAGTTCACTGAACGAATAGTCCGTGGGTAGACATGGCGCTCCAATTTGCAAATTATCCTGATACCGAGCCAACCAGACTTTGCTCTAACTCCTTAATGTTTCGTGCTTCGCGGAGATTCAGGATATACCAATTTCATAGTCTTTGGTTTGACCAGATCGGGACGCGAACCCACGATCTACCTTACTCGGGTCGAGCCCCCCTCCCACCTAACGATAACACCACCAATGCGGTTCAGTGACACTCCAAATTACAATTATTATTCAACCGGGAGATAAAAAAATATGATATCGAGATGGGACTACGGGCAAGTGGACGGAATTAATTGAGTAGATAACGCTTGATTTGTAATGGGTCATCGACCTCCTACTCCTAAATCGATATATCTATTTTATTAATGAGGGCTGTAACAAGGTTTTTGCTTTACGTATACGGAACGTGAGATTCCCTATACAATAAGCACTCACGTACATTTTGCCGTTATTAAAGAACAAGTGTGTGGAAGGGGCGGGCCTGATAAATACTGGTCCAAGAAGAGTCTTTTACGACTGCTGGTTGACTTCCGATCTTAAAATAAATAAAATTGTCGAGTAAACATACTCGAAGAAAAAGAAACAGCCAATCAGATGAGTCTACCAAATTAATACTTTTTTTCTAATGGTTGTCTTACGGTCATAAAATTGTCGAGTAGTCGTACTCGTAAAAAAAAAAAAGAAACAACCAATCAGAATACGGTATCAAATGTTTTTTTCTGGTTACTCAATAATTTTAAAGTATAAGTACGAAAATCATACTCGAAAGTTTTATGGCCGAAAGATCAGATCTCAAGGAGCTATCACATACATTGACATTTGACCTCTCCAAGACTTGTCCTAAAGGTAATCAAACATGTGAGCATTTGGAATATTGAAGATCACATGTGTCCATAAAGAGGGGCAAGTGCCTGCGACCTTAGAAATTGATAAGCTTTGGTATTACCAATTCTAGACAAGAGGACATCTGCCCTTGATAAGAAAACAATTATTATCGGCAGGCAGGAGACGTCCTATTATATAATATACATTTTAGGGTCGCGTGATCCAATGGCGGAAAGTTGTTTACTTAGAACAACTGGGTCGTTTCCCTTCTTTCCGAAGAAATGTGTTATCTTGATAGGAAATTATCGGGATTTATCAGTGCCGTTTGTGAACTTTTCGCGCTATTTTGATGATCGAATACATTGTAAATGTTAAAGACTTCAAATGTATTCGGATTTCGCTCACCTTCCCTGAAAGGTATTAGTC
Organism: Gigantidas platifrons; assembly: GCA_002080005.1. Classification (NCBI taxonomy): domain Eukaryota; kingdom Metazoa; phylum Mollusca; class Bivalvia; order Mytilida; family Modiolidae; genus Gigantidas; species Gigantidas platifrons. The sequence continues at coordinate 210,694 of MJUT01060761.1, forward strand.
AGGGGAAATAGTCGACTAACAATCAACGTACATTAGTGACAGTGTACCACTATTACTATATAAGGGGGCCGTCGTGATCGTATTGGATTTAAGACTAACGTTGTGAGTTCGAATCCCGTTCAGGGAAGGAGTACACGATACAACATTATGTGATAAAGTTTGTGAGTGACTTGCGACAGGTCGGTGGATTTTTCTACGAATTCCTCCACCAATAAAACTGACAGCCTCGATATAGCTAAATATTGTTGAAAGTGGCGTTAAACACCATAACCAGAACCAATACTTCAATATAATTACTACAAATAAAATATAAAATACAAAAAAGGGATGTTCCATTTGCACAGTATGGTCAGAAGTGTGTGAACAGTGTACTGCTACGCCGCCGTCAAAGGCATTTGGTAAGAATGGATTCGGGTCATGATTTATTTTGTTTCATTCATTTATATCGTGGCGGTCAGTTTTATTGGAATAGGAAACCGGAGTACCTGGTGAAAACCACCGTCCTGTCACAAATCATTGACAAACTTTATCACATAATGTTATATTTAGTTCACCTCCTCATGAACGGGGTTCGAAATCACAACTGGAGTGGTGATAGACACGGATTGCATAGGTAGTTGTAAATCCAACTACCATACGATAACAACCACGACGACCCCTATTGCTACATGTATTAACTTCCTCTTATATTTCTATGAATTAAGGTAAGAAAAATAAGGGTCCATTTCTTTCTATCTTTCTCTCCTTCGTTCTTCATAAAATTGTCCTCGACCTTTCCCAGAAAAGTACGTTAGATTGCACATGTAGTTGTAAATTATCATACGATCGCGACCATGAAGGTGGATTGGAATAGCATATACGACCCTGGATCGTTTAGCTTAACAGATATTTCGTATCGTTTGCGTTTTTCGTTCGTTTTGTTTGCGTGTATCATTCGTTCGTTTTCCGTTCGTTTCCGTTTCGTGCGTGTAATTTATTCTTTCGTTTCGTGTATCGTTCGCCAGTTTAATTAGACTAATACACGAAACGAAATACGAACGAACGATACACGAAACGAACCGACGCTACGATTTCCAGTTTAAAATAATTACTACAATTTCAATCTTACTATTATTAAAACTTTTTTAATTAAAGTGTAAACAAAATTTTACATATAAAAACATGTATTTCCTTTTTTTACATGTACCAGTAATTTTGTACAATAAGGGAAAAACATATTTAATAAATGCATTTTTTCTATAATTTACTCTAGGACAAATAAACAAGAAATCATCTACATGTATGTAAACAAACGCCTCTGGCAGTTTCACCTGGGAAATACATGCACTGCAGGTGTGAAATGTCAACTCTTACATTTGTAATTTCATTCTAATTAACAATTATATGACCTTTTGAAGCCACACGCCTCTCGGACAGCTTAGCCGTGAAAATAACCGATACACCTATGTCTGGTTAAAATTGTCAATTCAGAATCCGAATAATTATAAATATTAATTCTGTATAATTATATAATTAAATACATATAAATTTTGTTTAATTATATAAATAGAAAGTCATATTTGGAAGTCAAATATATGAGATTTAAAATTTAATCATAAATATAATTATTAAACACATTGGTAATATAAACTATTTAATATAAATTGTATTATCCTATTACTTTAC
>MJUT01060761.1:212724-225054 GCA_002080005.1 Gigantidas platifrons
GGTAGTCACGATCTCAAATTCTGGTTGAAGGTAGTGACATACTTACTTCAATAAAGGTTACTTGGAAGTGGGTTAGTCATGGGGCACTTATCAGGTACAAGACAATGAACTCATGTTATGGTGTTGCGTAGTATTTTTAGACAGATAATAGGGACCTGTACATCCACAAGTTATCTGTAAATTGTAAAGCTGCCATTAGCAGGACAAACATATATTTCGCTGATCCAATTATCAAGAGAGAGTTTGGATCCCATTAAGCGGTTAAACCCAGCCACATGTTTGTGCCTGTTCTATTGTCTATTTATGGCTTCTAATTGCCCTCTTTAGTATCTTCATACTTGTCTTATTCAGTAAGTTGTTATATTTCAGTAAACCTTTTTTAAGAAGAAATTTGTAATTCCATGAATCTATGGCGAAATGGGTTTATAGGTTATCTAAGAATACAGAATTTTCTGTAGGTCAAAACGAGAATATGTTAGTGCGGTGCAAAAACAAAAATAGCTATAGATTTGGGTAATAATGCAAGTCTGGACTGTTTACCCCTTTATTTCTCTTGTTACTAATATGTATTGTATCTCTTTGTATGGTTTCTGTCTTGTAAATAATGTGCGGTAAATTATGAGGGGCTGTCTTTTAATATAATGGTTTTCACAACTAATGCCCAATCTGAATTAATATTTCAAGCCTAATTCTAGCCTGTTTTGCGTTGTAAACTGCTGTTGTCCAGTAAGCCGTCACTATTTCACAGGAAACAAAAAGCTATATAATTGTACTATTACTGTATTGTAGGAGAAGGAGCTAGCTGTATCAGTATGTTGTTGTTGGGAGCTCCATCTACCGCTGAATGTGAGCCAGGTCTTCACTGTGACAGGAAAACATACAAATGTGCACGTGGTAAGAATCTTTTATAATAGTTTTTGGTCAACACAACCAAAAATTATAGGGGTGCGTTCGCCGTTCATGTCCCCTTTTAAACCGGCGACTAATCATATATATCAAGTGACTGGGTTTCCCCCATTATTTCATATCTTAATAGAGGAAGGGGAGATATAATGTCGTTGAAAATAAATTCAAACGTTGTATATGAATTAGTATTTGACGGAGGAGACTGTAGCCATGAATGTTTCAACCGAGCCACTCAAAACTATGGGCTACGTTATTCATCTGTTAATTATATGAAACATTATACAATTAATTACCCCCTAAGAAGTCAATACCAGGATATGAGGACCTCGAGACTTGGTACTCAAGGTGACCTGACCAAGGCCAACGGCCGAGGTCAGGTCAGGTCACCGAGAGTGACAAGTCGAGAGGTCCTCATATCCTGGTATTGACTCCTTATGTAGTAATCAATTGTTTTATTATACCGAAATAAACTGGATAAGGCACTAAGTATATTTAGTAAATTATGAATTACATTGAGAACATTACGGTGGGCCGAGTTGGTAATGGTCCGAGTTATCCGGCAACCTTAAGGACTTCTTCACTTCCTGTTAATTGTCGAGAAGAAGAATATTCAGTCGGGAAGCCAGTGACGCAGGAGCGTTCCATCTAAAAACAAAGTCACGTGACTTCGCGTCATTTTTGATGAAAAATGACGTTTTACCCTTCGGTTAAAATACGTCGGTTTACAATAAATACGTACGCTTGAAATCAATTAAAATATACGGAATATGTCTATGGATAAATATAAATTTATTGCATCACTTCAGTTTTTATTTATATAGTGCACACACATGGAATTTTGCTACTTGAAGTGGACTCAATTTCAAAACAAATGTCGAGGTGGTTCTATTTAAGGGGCCCGGGTGGCTCAATGAGTTAGGTCGCTGGATGTAGCAACTCATACAAGCCTATCACCAATACGGCGTGGGTTCGCGCCCGGCTTTGTAAATTACAAAAAAGGGTGCAATCGACTCGCAACCGCAAGTGATAAAGTTTACCAGTTGCTTGCCCATGGTCGGTGGTTCTCTCCGGCTTCCTCCACCACTAAGATTGGTCGCCATGATATAGCTGAAATATTGTTGAAAGTGGCGTTAAACACCAAAAAATCAAATCATCTATTTAAGTCAGAAAATTAATTAAAATAATATGATGGCTTTCTGTAACATCCATTGCCTGTGGGAATCATATAGGATCATTGTCATACCGACAACCAGTGTCAATGTCTTGTGGGATGCAATATTAATTGTGTCACTTAGTTCTACACCCACCTTGATCGATCGACCATTTACCTTTTCAAATGATTTGTCACGTACAATTTATACCGGAATCGGACACATTTTAAAATACATCGACCAAGTGTTGAAAATTCACTCGTTTTAATCGTTGTGAGCGTCAAATATAACCGATGAACCGAGAAAAACATAGAAAATTGTTTCTTTCATATAAATTTGAGGCCCGGTGCTTGAACTTCTTGTAACAAAGGAGTATTGCAGAAATTAAAACGACACGGAAATGGCGGAAGTTGTTTAAAAAACACGAAAAATTAAAAATAATAATATTTGCCGAAAGGGTGATGGAAAGTCATATATATAGTTCCATAGATTTCTATATTGGTATTTCAAAGAAATATTTTCTGTAATTAAACATACATTAGAACTTTATTCTGTCAGATGGATCGTGTCACATTTGGTTGGATTCAAAGGGGGTAACTAGAACTCCGGCATTTTTAACGTTCTATTTATATAGAACGAGTGTAAGTTAACGCATGTTTTCTTAATAAAACAAATATTATTTTGTATTAAAAATGTTGAAATTAGTTAGAATAATTGTCTATTATATCTACAGCTATTAAATCTATCGAATGAACTTGAGAAAAAAAAACAGTCATATTTTCATATGCAATGGTAAATCTTGGAATATTAAAAATTACTTTCAACTGTTTTTTAACATATAAGGCTATTCTAACACGTCCACCGGTTTTATTGGTGGATTCACCATACAAATCATGTATCGCGCCCCCTAGCGACCCACCACGAGCATGTTGATGTCAATGTACTTGATACAAGTGATACTTTTTTCAATGTAAATGACCTTATAAAAGACAAATGAATGAAAAAATAATTTTTTTTTAGCACATGCATAGTACATCCGGTCATCCTCGTAATGACTCTTGAGCAGAACTCGTGTTAGCCAATATTTACTATTTTATAGATGTTTCTTTAAAAAAAGGGGCGAGGAGTGTAATGTTTTTAACCTATTTTTTTTTTAAACAAAAGCAGATCATACTGTACTAAGAACCATTATTTATTATTTTTTACAAAATAAAATTCACAAAAACTTCAACTACATTTTTTTATTAAAAATAATGAAATGTTAATAATAGGAGAAAATCGGATGGGGCTCTAATTAAAAATTCTACTTGAATATGCTGATGCCATTTAATTACATAGAAAATTTGCATACACAAATGTACAATGTATCAGAATTTAAAATTAACCTTATTCTTTCTAGAAGATCTAGGCCGCATTATTTTAATTGTCGGCACAAAAACAAACAAAAAATCTATCAACTATCAGATAATTTTTTTTTTAAAGATTAATAAAAAATAGAGGGATTTAGGAAGCATGAATATTTAGTTGAAAAACTGTATGGCAACCAGAGTTTTGCTCCTGGCTTTCAACATACAAATGAGAAAAACAATACCCAAAAGCCAGATTGGGTAAAACACAAATACAAGTATAACAACACCAAATAAAGTCACAACCATTCAACACAAACATAAAAGCATATAAATAGTTAAACATTTAGAGGAATAGAAATATATATACAGTTACAGCAACATATGTGAATTATGCCTGAATTAGTTTCATTACTTGAGTAGATTTGATTTGATTATATTTTTGGTGTTTCAATGCCACCTTCAGCAATATTTCAAATATAATCATATACCAAGTCGACCAGTTTTAGTGGTGGAGGAAGCTGGAGTACCCGTAGAGAACCACCGACCCACAGCAACCAACTGGCAAACTTTCTCCACTTTCGGCTGCGAGTCGAGTGCACCCTTTTTGTACTTGAGTAGAACAAAGCTGCATGCATGATTCAACTAAACAAAATGCACATATCTTTCTTGATTAAATTCACAACAGTCATCAATAAACATGCAGCTTTTGAACGTGGTTTCAATCATTGGTATTCATGTGATGAAGCTCTCAAATGAAACTAAGTATTTTGTAGAAAGACAATTGAATAAAATGAAACAAAATGTTATAATACAAAATGAGTATTATGCACTATATTAAACATGCACTGACTAGATTAATAAATCCTGAATGACTAGAATAAGAAATATCATTGAGAAACTAGAATAACATGACGAAACGACTCAAAACATGCAATGATTTTCTAAAATAACATGCAGCATTATAACTCATAATACAATGTAACAAGCAATGAATGACTAGACTATACATTCAACTATACTGGGACTACAGCACTATAATATACATTTACATGTACAATATAACATGCATCAAAAACAACCAATTCCATAAAACAAATGCATGAATTTCCCTGCACCTTCATATCGTTGGGGACAAACAGGTTAACTTACATATATTTCACATCTGGACGGAGTATATCTGAAATTGGACGGAAATATTCATTTTTGTGGTACAGGTACTGGTGCATAACCTAAGAAAGATGACCAACATGAGAAGATACATATAATGTTTCTGTCACCATCATACACCATACACATAGGAATTTGAGATTTCTATGAGTACATGTATGTCTCAAATGTACATGTAGGAAATTTTATTAGAAAATGTGAAACTGCAATTAAAATTTGAAGTTTATTTTGAGAAAAATCATGTCTACTCCCCCCCCTTTTCAATTACAGATTGCAAACACCAAGTACCCCATAAACATTATATTTATAGATCAACAGAAGGGCAGACAACAGTGGAGCAGTTCCTAGACCTCCGTTATACAAAATGTATATACAAAAGAATATCTGAAACAAAAAGTCCTTGTCATTAAAGGATGAGAACAAAAAGTGGAAAGTCCTGCCCTGGTAACATGCCAAGCATTGCCCACCCCTGTGGACCACTTACCATGCTTTCATACGGGAGTCGGTTTCCAGGTGCTAAATCAGCACTTTTAGAAAAACAAGTCAATATATATTATATGGTAATGCTGAAATAAAAACATACAATTATGAGGGAAATAACTAATGCATAATAACAATACTTGTCTTTGAAGTAGTAACACAAATCCTGGTTTTTTTTCAATAATAAAAAAAACTTGCATTATGAATCACTAACAACTATATACATCATGTTGAAATACATTTATCTAATGAATAATAAAAAATCATTTCATGTTAGAAAATATCATCCTCANGATATAATAATTCTACATTTTAATATTATTTTTATACGAGTTACTTCCCTTACGACGGACAAAATGGTACCCGTTCTAGCAAGGGTAGTAGAAAGTCTACTTAAGTATAATTTTCTCATAATTTGTAGATATTTGAACCTTGTTTAATTCAGACGATAACTTTATAGCAAATAGAAAATTTACAAGTTGTTACAACATTAAAAATTTTGAAAAATATATGTTCTTTTCATTGAACTTTGCATGAAATTGAAGTCCCCTGTTCACTTTAAAGGGAAGCAGCTCTTGTAAAATATATAATTTTAGATTCAAAGTCGAAAATGTGTAAATGGTCTATTAGAATGTTGGAAGTACATGTATGTCGTTATTTCCATAATATGCAGAAATTTTCACACTGTTAAGATTAAAAGCCATAACTACACATGACTTATATGATGGTGAAATGTTATCGCATTTGATTTTATTAAGCAAAAAATATCTTGCAAATTTAATTTTCCGTTTTACATGTATGTATGTATGTCTAAACTTCAAAAACATTTTATAAACTCACTGATTAGTTTACTAGTATTAATGGGAAATAAATACAACATCTAAAGCACATTGTAGGAAAATATAACATTTATTTGTGCGAGCTTTTCTGACCTGTTTCGCAGCGAGTCCAAATGCATTTAATATTCAACAATGTACGTATATTGCGTTTATCCTGGAATATCAAAAAGTCCAAAACAACTGCTAAGTTGTCTGAAAATAGCCGAAACAAGCGTCGTTCTAACCGTTCTCAATTGTGCCATCTGTGACGGCAGCGTTTATTCTGTTACCGATTCTTTCTGTCGCTCTAAGGGAATCGGGAAACAGCAACGCTTTATTAGGTCCATGACGTAAATAACAGGTTTATTTACCTCCTTTATTAGTATCAGTTTGTCAATGACTTGCGACAGGTCGGTGGTTTTCTCCGGTTTCCTCCACCAATAAAACTGACTGCCACGATATAACTGAAATATTGTTAAAAGTGTCGTTAAGCATTATCAATCAAAAAAAAAACTTGATTAATACTCAAAATCACACATTTGCAAGATAAAATCAATTTTTTTCGTTTGTAAAACAAATCTATTCGATAAAGAATGAAATTATAATTTAATTTCCTTAGCTAAAGGACCCTTATAAATAAAACAGTTTTGTGTACAATTGGCTAATATGTACAAATAAAATTAATCTGATGAAACGAAATGGTAAAATGAAAGGTTTTAGTTGTAATAGATATCAGAACATATACTAGTAAATAAAGCAATGTCTCAACGGTTTTATTTTTAGTAGGACCATGTCAAGCAGAGATGATGACATATCTCCAGGGTCAACAAAACGCATTGCCACCAATGGGAGCCAGAAAACCAGTCTGTGACGGCAATGGATATTACGCACCAAAGCAGTGCTCCGGATCACAGTACGTAATTATTTCAGCCTAATTCAATGCTCCTGATCACAGTACGTAATTATTTCAGCCTAATTCAATGCTCCGGATCAGAGAACGTAATTATTTCACTCCAATTCAATGCTCCGAATCACATTACGTAATTGTTTCACCCTAATTCAATGCTCCGGATCACAGTACGTAATTATTTCACCCTATTTCAATGCTCCAGATCACAACGTGCAATGAATACTTCATTGGGTCAGATCCAATATAATATAAACTTCCTGATTATGTCCGAAATTTGTTCTCGATTTTACCTATCGCATTGAAATAAGATTATGTATGTCTGTTAAGTATAATAATACAAAAAGTTTATGTCACTTCGAGCCAATTGAACGTTTATGGACTTTCGGTCACTTCCTAAATATTATATGGACGTCAGCTTCGCTTCCCTTCTGTCCATACAACATTTTTTGGGTGACCTACGTATACCGGTCTGTAAACTGTCATATTTCGCTCAATCCCATGGGCTATTTGTAAAATATTCGTGCAATAACCCTTTTAGTGTATGCCAAAATCTCTCAAAATGATTCAGAAGGTCTTGTTTATTCAATGATAACATCATGGGTTTGAAGTCTCCGTGTAGGTTATTTTGAGGCGACGAAATATTGTTGGCTGTTTTTACAAAAATAGTACTTCCGATTTGAACTTGGATTCAACTTAAGGGTATGACATTTCGACCCTCATCCCATTGTGTAGGAACCAATAAGCGTTGTGAATTGCAGTTTTGTTGACCAATCAAACGAAGGTATTTTGTTGTAATCAATAATAAGTATCGTTGAACAAATCTGAAGTAACGTTTATACGAGAATAAAATTTACCGAGCGAGAAGTAGATAACAAGGACGCAAAATGGTAATGAAAAGATATAGTACCAATATATATATATATATATATACATAGTTTGGTTTATGGTGTTTAACGCCACTTTCAACAATATTTCAGTTATATCGTGGCGGTTAGTTTTATTGGTGGAGGAAACAGGAGAAAACCACCGACCTGTCACAAGTTACTGACAAATTTTATCATATAATGTTATATCATTACAGTTCTGATATACAGGATGGCTGGAGGAAACCAGAGTACTCGGAGAAAACCACCTACCTGTCGCAAGTCACTGACAAACTATCACATAATGTTGTATTAAGTATATACATGTTTATATATCCTTATAGTTCCGATATACACTATATAATGATTATTGCCTAACGTTGGTCGGCAAATAGCTCATTCATATCAAAAATATATTCAAAAATGAAGTATAAATGGCACACATGGGAGTGTGACTTTTAACTGCCACTTGAAACTGAAAAGATGGGTAGGGACGGAGCATTCAGTCTTTTGAAGTGCACGATATATTCAAATATATAGGAAAAATTAACTGAAAATATTTTGTGTCAATATTTGTGCTATCATATCAAATGACCCTTCTGATTTCGATGGTTCATACTTTTTCAGATGTTATTGTGTGAAGAAAGACGGAACGCACATCGATGGTTATAATACTAATATTTGGGAGGCTAGTGGACAGACATGCCGTAAGTACACTGTTAAACTACTAATAGTTGGGAGGCTAGTGGACAGACATGCCGTAAGTACACTGTTATACTGCCAATATTTAGGAGGCTAGTGGACAGACATGCCGTAAGTACACTGTTATACTGCCAATATTCCGGAGACTAGTGGACAAACATGCCGTAAGTACACTGTTAAACTACTAATATTTCGGAGGCTAGTGGACAGACATGCCGTAAGTACACTGTTAAACTACTAATAGTTGGGAGGCTAGTGGACAGACATGCCGTAAGTACACTGTTATACTGCCAATATTTAGGAGGCTAGTGGACAAACATGCCGTAAGTACACTGTTATACTGCCAATATTCCGGAGGCTAGTGGACAAACATGCCGTAAGTACACTGTTATGCTGCCAATATTTGGGAGGCTAGTGGACCGACATGCCGTAAGTACACTGTTAAACTACTAATAGTTGGGAGGCTAGTGGACAGACATGCCGTAAGTACACTGTTATACTGCCAATATTCCGGAGGCTAGAAGACAAACATGCCGTAAGTAAACTGTTATACTGCCAATATTTGGGAAGCTAGTGGACAAACATGCCGTAAGTACACTGTTATACTGCCAATATTTGGGAGGCTAGTGGACAGACATGCCGTAAGTACACTGTTATGCTGCCAATATATGGGAGGCTAGTGGACAGACATGCCGTAAGTACACTGTTATACTGTCAATATTTCGGAGGCTAGTGGACAAACATGCCGTAAGTACACTGTTAAACTACTAATATTTCGGAGGCTAGTGGACAGTCATGCCGTAAGTACACTGTTATACTGCCAATATTTAGGAGGCTAGTGGACAGACATGCCGTAAGTACACTGTTAAACTTCTAATATTTCGGAGGCTAGTGGACAGACATGACGTAAGTACACTGTTATACTGCCAATATTTGGGAGGCTAGTGGACAGACATGCCGTAAGTACACTGTTATACTGCCAATAATTGGGAGGCTAGTGGACAGACATGCCGTAAGTACACTGTTATACTGCCAATATTTGGGAGGCTAGTATACAGACATGCTGTAAGTACACTGTTATACTGCTAATATTTGGGAGGCTAGTGGACAAACATGCCGTAAGTACACTGTTATACTGCCAATATTTGGGAGGCTAGTGGGCAGACATGCCGTAAGTACACTTAAACTGCTAATATTCCGGAAGCTAGTGGAAGGCTTATAAATAGTCAAACCTATATTAAGAGGTCACATTCGGGACAAAGAAAAAGTGACCTTATAAGACAGGCTACCTCTTGAAAGAGGTTCAATTAATATTGAATTTTATATGACAGGACAAGGAAAAAGGTCACCGTTTAAGACAGGCGATTGCTTAATAGAGGTGGCCACATGGACAGGTTTGACTGTACGCATTAATTTGGTGACTGAAATTATTTTGCTTGTTCATTTACATCCATATCATTTCTTACAGAAAATATAATTCTATTTAGTTATTAAAGGTCTAAAATTCACATTATACATATAATAGCAAAACCAAATAGTTATATTCTTAATGGTTGCTTGGATAAGGGTTTATTGTGTTTAACGCCCCCTTTTAACAATATTTCAGTTATATCGTGGCGGTCAGTTTTATTGGTGGAGAAACCGGAGAAAACCACCGACTTGTTGTAAGTCAGTGACAAACTTTATCTTATAATGTTGTATCGAGTATACCTTGCCATGAACGGGGTTCGACCTCACATCAACTTTAGTGGTGATAAGCACTGATTGCAGATATAGTTGTAAATCCAGTTACCATACGATCACGGCCACGAAGAAAATATGTTTCATGTTCATTTAAATCCATATCGTTTCTTACAGAAAACATAATTTTATTTGGTTAGTAAAGTTTTGATATTCATATTATACATGCAATAGCAAAACCAAATAGCTATATTCTTAATGGTCGCTTGGATAAGGAAGTTCATAATTTGTTGTGATTTGTCAAATTGTCTGTTTAAATTACAGAATGCGCACGTGACCTCTCCGATTACATGGCCACTGGACTTATTGGCAAGATGTTCTACTGTAGTAACGACGGAAGTTATCAGAAATACAAATGTGTTGGGTCTGTATGCTTCTGCGCAGACACCAACGGAAATCAAGTTGGTACAGCTTCCGCTCCAATTGGAATGGTTGATACTTTGAAATGTTAATTATCGATGTAAGTATTGTAATTCATAGCATATTAAAAACGACATTAAACCATAATGGTCGACAACATCATCATCCAAATTATACGTGTGATGGTGAATGTCAAACTTCTTTACCTCTTAACCTCCAGCTGTTCGTAGGAGTGCGCATGTCTTATTTACGTTATTTGTGTTTGTTTGAGAATAATGGTGCCCAACACATATTTTGTTCTGTTTGTCTTCGTCGTGCATACCATATGTTGCCAGTTTCTCTGAATTGTCCTTGTTGATTGCCCCTTCGGTATTCTCTATCGTCATTGAAAACAAGCAAATAAAAAAATTTGATGGAAACTTAACACTGGTTTGTTACAGACCGGCAATGATATATGTTTGACTGTGTTGTCAAAAACATAAAATACAGTTAAAATTTTCTCTGATGCCATTACAAGCATTTGTGCTTCTTATACCTATTATATATGACTTATAAACATAATTGAACTTCGTTAGCTCGAATACCATGGATCGCTCTAACTTGTTTTTAGTCCCGTCAATTTTGCCGTCAATTCCTGGTCAAATAAACCCCGATTGTAATTGAATCTTTGCCATCATAAACAACACGAAGTATGGTAATTCAAAATTTTATAAATTAAAAAACAACAACATTACACTTCATCATGGAATAATAATATGATAGAAAACGTGTACAATGGAAAATGTAAACACAAATACAATTTTTATCAACAGGAAAACGTAGGCAGCTCGAGTTTTATTTTATTTAAATGTACATATCAGTGTTTATAGGTGAGTGATTGTTGGTTAATACCAAGTAAGCAAATTTTCAACCATGCCATGACGAGAACAGGTCACATTTCGACGAGAAGATGATGATGATGATGTATATATATTAAGATATATTTTTATCGAAATTTACGGTTCCTAAAGTCTAAGGGTAGTAACAAAATTACCGAACACCGAGCAATCTTTCAAAAGGAAAGGCAAAACTCATAAGTCAAAAAACAGACAAAATCAGTCAACAACCGAAAAACTAGAAAAACCGCAATGGCCCTGACTTGGTACAATCGATGAGTGTATACCAACCATTTCCCCCACCGATGCGATTTGTATTAACAAAAACAACCAAATCAAAAAACATAAACATAAAAAGGCAAAAAACCCAAACAAATTGGATGGATATGTTTTTATTTTTCGATAACTTAAACCTCGTCCATAACGGTTATATTCCCAACAGGCATGCAACATCATTTCAACACTGATGCAAAGTCCGGTGTTGTTTTCAACTTTGAATTGACGTTCTACGTCTGATGGGATCAACACCTTTAAGCTACATGTGTGCATTCTGATGTGTTAGAATACCTGTAATTGTCAAGTGTCGTTTCTTTAATTTTTTGTTTGTTTTTATTTTGTAGATTGAAGAGCCGAATCCAGGGCGAAGGAAAGATTTTTAATCAAAAAACGACTTTATGGTGATACCAGCAGTTTCAATGCTATTAATATGACATTATATACATAAAACTCAATTAACTAATAAAATTTAATTACAACAGTTGTTGTTTGGTATCATAGCAACAAGTTTGTAAATAACAATACCACACGATAAGCTATACAGAATGGAAGGCCGAGTTGGTAATGATACGAGATTGTTATTGTTCGCTTGTGAAATGGACGGAGTTTGTTATCGGCCGAGTTATCTAGTAACAACTTAGGGTTATCGCGTTTAACGTCTCTTTCAACAATTAATTCAGTTATATAATGGACTACCAGTTTTATTGGTTGAGGAAACCTAAGTACCAGGGGG
>MJUT01060761.1:230910-241171 GCA_002080005.1 Gigantidas platifrons
CAGAAATAAAAGTAATCTGTCCGCAATACCTGGTTAAGGTCAGTCGGGCGTTAAACACCCATAAATTAACTTAACTTTTAATCATTCGGGTCTCGAGTCCTGAATCATTCATTAGTAATTAAGTTTACACTGCACAACACGTTATATTTGTATTTAACTATTGTATAATTATTGTAATTTTGTTTATGACAATGTCTTCTACACCACCACATGACTGTTTTGACATTGATAATTTGTCATACTCGGAATTTGCGAGTGCGAACAGCCATCGAGTTCGGATAATACCGACATTGAGATGGAATCCGAAAATGGCTGGGCACCCGCTCGTCGGCATAGCAAAAAGGAAGGCTTCAGGGTCTCCTTTACAACAACCTTTTTTTACAGAGATACTGCAATAAATAGCTTAAAAGGTTCCCCAATCCCCTAAACGTATTACCCATACTAATAAAAACGCCTTGGCTATTATATCTTGCCACCGATGTTTGTATGCAGATTTCAATCATCACGGTGATCAAAACAACAGAGAGAAAAGCTGTTATATGGCTAATGAATTTATAGCTCTGAGTCTGTTGGTTAGAATTTGCTAAAATTTAGATATTTATTACAGTGGATCAGCAACAAATACCAATTTTATATTCTTTGTTTTGACTCGAATACACCATCTACCGCAATCGATGAGTGTATGCCAACACCCCCACCGATGCTGTTTGTGTTAACAAACACAACCAAATAAAAACAAACAAAAGAAAAAAGACAAAAAAACTCCAAACAAATCGGAGAAAGCTTTAATATGGTGTTGGATGAAAAAGACTGTAAGTTAAAACATAAGTTGGATATGTTTTTAATATTTCAATAACTTAAACCTCGTCCATAGCGTTATATTCCCAACAGGTATGCACCATCATTTCAACATTGATGCAAAGTCCGGCGTTGTTTTCAACTTTGAATTGATGTTCTACGTCTGATGGGATCAACACTTATACGCTACATGTGTGCATTCTGATGTGCTTGAATACTTGTAATTGTCAAGTGTCGTTTCTTTGATTCATGTTCTGTTTTTTGTTGTAGATTGAAGAGCCTAATCCAGGTCGAAAGGAAGATTTTTAATCAAAAAACAATTTTATGGTGATACCAACAGTTTCAATGCTATTAATATGGCATTATATACATAAAATTCAATTAATTAATAAAATTGAATTACAACAGTTGTTGTTTGGTATCATAGCAACACGTGTGTAAATAACAATACCACACGATAAGCTCTGCAGAATAGAAGGCCTAGTTGGTGATGCTACGAGATTGTTATTGTTCGCTTGTGAACTGGACGGAGTTTGTTATCCGCCGAGTTATCTAGTAACGACTTAGGGTTATGGTGTTTAACGTCTCTTTCAACAATTATTTCAGTTATATAATGGAAACCTATGTACCAGGGGGAAACAACCGACCTGTCGGAAGTCACCGACAAACTTTATCTCATAATGTTGTATCAAGTACATCTCACAATTAGTGGGTTTAAAACTCACAACGTGTGTGGTGATATGCATTGATTGCACAGTTAGTTATAGATCCAACTACCATACGATCACGACCACGATGGTCTCTTCCAATAACGAAAGCAACAATACATCACGAAAGATAAATTATACAGTGGAATGGTGTAACTATTGACTAAAAACATGTGTGATATATATTAACATGTGATACAAGATGCTTACATTCGATTGAATGGTTGATTAATTATTTCTTAACGTCCAGCGAATAGTATTTCAGCTATATTCAGGACGAGAAAAAGTAAAATGAAATACATTATATAAAAACTATATAGAAATGGGAGAAGAAATGGGTGAACGACTTTTGATAGTCCTATTATGTATCATTCTCTACCGCTTGTTTGTTTGTTTAATGGTCTTTAATGCCACTTTCAACAATATTTCAGTTATATTGTGGCGGTCAGTTTTATTGGTGGAGGAAACCAGAGGACCCTCAGAAAACCACCGACCTGCCGCAAGTCACCGACAAACTATCATATAATGTTGTACAGCTCGCTCTGATTGAGATTCGAACTCACAACATCAGTGGTGATAGACATGGGCAGTTGTAAATTCATTCTTTACAGTAAACTTTCAAAGTTTAGCACATGCAGATGACATCTTGGTATCTTATGTCTTTCTTACAAGTCATTTAATAATTGTAGTTTGACGAGGATCTTGTGCAATAAACAAGACAGGCTACATGTTCTCATTCCTGTCTATTATACGCTAGGTCGTGTTGGCCGCCATATTCTTTGTATTTCTTCTGGTTTTTTTTACATACCATTTATTTATTTTTTGTTCATTTTCATTTGAATTGTGGTTCTCTGTTGGCGCGAATGCAGGGTTTTAAGAAGAGTTTGAAGATACCAAAAGAGTAATCAGAATCCGTAACTCGAAGAAGGAGAACCACCACAATGGCTAAGAAAGAAGGACAAACAATGATCTACAAAACATACACATAAAACTAGAGATGACTTGTTTCTTCTCTTTTTGGACTATTTGGTAGTTGTAGTTAATTTTTTAGCAATGTAGTATAAAGTTTTAGTATAAACACCATAATAATTTATACGTACATTGTCCGAATACATAAACTGTATGTGCACGAGCAGATAGAAAAGATCATTTGGCGAGCTTGTCTGGCCTTTTTCGTAGCGAGTGCAAATTAATTTTATAGAACTTTACCGACAATGCACGTATATTGCGTTTATTCTGCGATATAAAAAAGTCTAAAAACAAATTCCAAATTGTCTGAAACAGTTTTCAATGTTGTTTTCTGTGAAGTCCGTGCTTTATGCTGTTATCGTTTCTTACAGTCACTCTACATGAATCAGGTACCAGTAAAGCTGTATTAGGTCCATGACATATAACACTGACGTGTATTTTACCCCCTCATATAGTACTAAAAACCACACAACTGCAGGATAAAACAGATTTCAAGCTATCTACGTACAAATAAACTTTAAATCTCGTCCATAAAAAATAACACCAAAGGGCTTCCATAAGTTGAAGGAAAATGGATGAAGAAATATAACAAAATTTACGATTGGTCATTGGTAAGATTTTATAGGAATAGGTTTAGAATTGGTCTATGATGTATAACCCCACTTTCAACAATATTTCATTAATATCGTAGCAGTCAGTTTTATTGGTGGAGGAAACCGGAGAAAACCACCGACCTGTCGCAAGTCATTGACGAACTGTATCACATAATGTTGTATCGAGTACACCTCACCTGACCGGATTCGAACTCATACTGTTAGTAGTGATATACACTAATTGCACAGGTAGTTGTAAATCCAACTACCATACGATCACAACCACGACAGTCCCTTGTAGGTATAGAGCTATGTGAAATTGATGATGCTTTAGCATTCACTTATGAATTTGAATAATAGCGTTACGTTTATATTAATTATTCATGAAATCAAAGAATGGTATTAGTTGATAACCATGAAACCGAAGCCTTGTTGTATTAATTAAAACTAATTTTATATTCATACATCAAATGGAAGACTGCTGGTATAAATTAGCGTTACGCTTATATTATTCATGAAATCAAAGACTGGTATTGTCATTGACCATACAGTTGATAGTCATGAAATGGAAGACTGCTTGAATTGATTATCACTAATTATATATTCATTATATTTGTTCATGAAACCAAAGATTGATTGATTAATTGATTTATTGGTGTTTAACGCGAACATTAGCAATATTTCAGCTATATCATGGAGTGAACAAATTTTATTATTAACTTAGTCAATATCAATAATTTATGCGAATACTGCAATCTGATTGGCTGATCTGCCTGGAGCAAAATTGGTTATACATGATAACCTGGGTTGGTATAGTGACGTCGCCAACGCATTCATTCGTCACAAACAAATTAATATAGGCTCCTGAAGTAATCGTAATTAAAATCGATGAATCATGAAAATTTGGTGTAAAAATTGAATTATAAGGAATATTTGAATTTTTTAAACAGTAAACGTTTTATTAATCGTAAACTGTCCTAACCCAGGTTATATCGTATAACCTGTTTCAGAATTGATGATTGGTTTAGTTTATGGTGTTTAACGCCTCTTTCAACAATATTTCAAAGAAGTTAGAGAAACAAAAACCAATTAAAATCTGGTTGATGATAAACTAAAAGGGACACATAAAAATCGGGCGTCGGTCTCTCTCGCAGTCGATTTATATATGTGCCAATGAATTATTAGAATTACAGGGAATACATTCCGGTCGTTCCTCATTGCTTAATAAATCAATTGTGTGTAAATGTACTATTAGCAATACGACATTTTGACAAGACTACCTTTTATTAAGCCAATAAAAGCAAAGAAAATAGGAAACAAGGGCAACGCAAAGCGTGGCGTATCTCCTCGCCTGAAAATTTGAACCGGTGACCTTGACCTTTGACCGTGAAAATCAATAGGGTTCCAGAATCTCTTAAGGACTAAATATATACCAGGAGTGGTCAAAATCCATTGAAGGATGTTGATTCTATAGTGTTCACAAGGATGTTACGGAAGAATGGACGGTAGCGTTACTATATCCCTTCGCAACCTCGTTGGCGAGGGGATAATAACAATCAAGAAAATCAATATTGGGTCAACTCTATTTTAACAGATACATTATATAGTTCTGTATAGAGGAATTATTATAAATACCCTAAGAGACCTCAGATATCAATGCAAGCAAAATACAAAACTAGAATTATTTAAAATGAAGCACATTATTGATATATCTAAAAACAACAATATGTCCTAAGGTTGTTGAGTTGGAATGCCAAACATAACACCACTGACACATGTACATGACGGGGGGTAACCATGGTTTCACTTGTCACTTCGTAATAGCTGTCCTCTTTAAGTCCTCGTCAGTAACACATAGTTGATTACATTCTGATTTCTCTCCACTCATCAACTGGAACTCAACTGGAAGAGGAATCCTGGTAGTAACGTGGTCGTTTCAAATCACTTCGATAGGTCACGACGGCTTTCTTTATAGCCAATCAACTCACAGATTTTAAATGTATCTGCACCAAGCAAGGAATTCCTTTCAAATTATTGGGGGCCGAAATGTTTATGTATTACATTTTCATCTCAAACGAGGATATTGACAATATCAAGCGATGATTTCTATCAGTAACTATCAATAGCATTTTTGTACAGCGAAACGAAGATTTCTCTGAAAGTTGACCCACGCGTGATCAGTAGAGAGTAATCAGAGTTATGGGTTATGGTGCTTAATGCCACTTTCAACAATATTCCAGTTATATCTTGGGAGTAATAAAAGCGTGGTCAGCCATGGGTTACTGACAATGCATTTTAAGTTTGTTGAAAAATCGATTAGTCCTTAGAAACGTACTGAAATATTTAGAATATACGGCTATGCAGTAAAATCATAGTTAAATATTTAAAATTGAAATAACTCTCATCCATAGCTTTTGCTGAAATCTTAAATAATTTATACACATGATGTTGCAAAATGTCATTAGACAATTCACGCGGGAAACATATTATGTTAAATTGTGCTTTGTCAACACAGTAAATCTATATTTAATAGGTAAAGCATTTATTTACGAGTCATTGTGACATACTCTTGCTTTTTCTGGATTATTATAATAGACAAAAGTTCAAGATGGTTGTGGTTGGTTTATGGTGATTAACGTCACATTTAACTCTCTTTCAGCAATATCATGGCGGTCAGTTTTATTGGTGAAGGAAACCCGAGTACCAGGAGAAAACCACCGACCTGTCGTAAGTGACTGACAAACTTTTATCGCATAATGTTGTATCGAGTACACCTCGCCTGAGTGGGGCTGGAACTCACAACTTTAGTGGTGATACAAAATGTATGCACTGGTTAGACAGGTGGTTGTAAATCCAACTACCATGCGATATCGATCACGACGGATCCCTAAATGAAAGGGTCTGAACAGGAGAAACCAAAATCATCCGAGGTTGTCTATGCCTTTGGGGATTGCTATTAGTGTTAATTATTGTCTTCATAGTTATTCATATTTCGCCTTTGGGTGTACCTGACGAGGGTTATTCTAAAAACGCGTCGTGCGTAATAAATTTGATATCTACATATTTGTGTATATCACTAAGTTCATACCTCTGCTGGTGGACTATTAGTCACCGAGGGTATCATCCACCCAATTGTCAGTGTTACTATCACTAGGTCCATACCTCTGCTGGTGGACTATTAGTCAGAGGGTATCATCCACCCAATAGTCAGTGTTACTATCACTAAGTCCATACCTCTGCTGGTGGACTATTAGTCACAGAGGGTATCATCCCCCAATAGTCAGTGTTACTATCACTAGGTGCCATACCTCTGCTGGTGGTCTATTAGTCACCGAAGGAATCATCCACCCAATAGTCAGTAATTCGATATCTGTTTGTGGCTCTTTGGTTTTCTTGCTCCCGAGGACTGTAAGATTATTAGGCGTTCTCCCATTATTACGGCGTTTTAACCCCGCTGAACCAGTGGTGGACAAATCCGTAATCCTCTAGAGGATTAAAATTGCTCGTGCCTTTCCCCGCATTTGACTCGTTTGACGGCATTTGAAATAAAGTCTGTTAAATAATGGGAGAAACAAAGTCTCATTCAGTTGCCGATGTGGGTTACGATATTTCTCCACTCTCGAGAGTTGAATTAAAAATCTTAAAATTTTGAATATTACTCTCTTGAGTGGAGAAATATCGTAACCCACGGGCAACTGAAGGAAAATCTATATTTCTAATATTTTGTCTTTGAATATACACGATGAAAGGGTATTTCAGAAAATTAAAATGGATATTTACGTCTTAGTAGGAACTAGATCGATTTTTAGAATTATTAATTTTTCTTGATATATCAAAAAAAAAAAGAAGAAAAATCGAAATTTTTAATGTGAAAATCAAGTCCATTGAGTATATAATTATGAAGAATGCATAAATCATTAATGTTTCAAGCAAATTCAAGGATCAGTAGAGCTTAAAATTGCAATTCTGATTTTAAAAACGATGTTACTTGTAGCATATGTTTCCAGTTGCTTCAGTCAACAGTTAGAGAATGTGGTATATTCAAACTACAGTGATAATTTTAATTTACGTCAGATTTACAACATCCTCATTATTAACCTTATGTGAAAATGACGCTAGTTATTGCAATAATCCAAATCTTTATGAACTAGGATCTATTACTTACGGAAAGTGTAACGTTGGTTATGTTCTACACCGAATAGAGAAAACTAATCTCCTGGAGTGTGTAAAAAAATGTTTGACACTGGCAAACTGTACATCAATAAATTTCAGAAATCCATGGCAATTGTGCGATTTAAATGGCGGGGACGACTTTCAATATAATCTAGTAGATGAAGGAGGATGTATGTTTAGTGAAATTTCAGAATGGCCACAGGTACTAATCATTAATATTTTTCTTTATTACAATTTATTGTTTTCTTATGAATTTTATTTATGTGTTTCCTTTATCCAATTGTTGTAAAGTTTGTCAGTGACTTGTGACAGGTCTGTGGTTTTCTCCAAGTACTCCGGTTTCCTCCACAATTAAAACTAACCTCCACAATATAACTGAAATATTGTTTAAAGTGGCGTTAAGCACTATTACCCTAACTATAACCTCCAATTGTTGTTTTTCCACATATTTATCATTTTAAAGTAAGCGCCTGTATGACCGAGTGGTTCAGGTCAGTGACTTTTGTCGTCTAACGTGCTAATGAGTCCATACATTTATATGAATAACATATGGTCTCATCGGTCAGTTCGTGATAACTGTTGTTATTTTTCCTTTATACTGCAATTGGTAACTTTACAGCATTAATAAAGGGGGTCGTATAAACTTTTGCTTTATAATGTCCTGTATAAAGCATTTATGCCACGCCCCTTTTTGGAACTTTTGCTTTATTGGACAATGTCCTATATGAAGCATTTTTAAACGGGGCTCATGACGGGGAATACGAATTTTAATTATTTTTTTTATGTAGAAAACAGTGAGAAAAAAATATAGTACTGCAGTATAAAAACAATATATGTATGATGTCTTTTTATATGAGATTTATTTGTATTCGGCAGCGCCTCGCAGTACCCCTGTTTCTTAGCCTCATCCAAATAAATCTCATATAAAAAGACACCATACCTATATTGTCTAATTATCCCGCCAATATATCTATCCTATTGTAGTTTTTCCTTTATCTAACTGTTGTTCATGAACACATGCATAATATTCTAGTTTCTTCTTTATCTAAATTCCTGTACGTGAACATATTTTTATAGTTGTGCCAATATATAATTGTTTTACGTCAATATATCTATCCTTTTGTAGTTTTACCTTTATTTAACTGTTGTTCATCGACATATGCATAATTTTCTAGTTTCTCCTTTATCTAAATTTCTGTACATGAACATATGTATATTTTTATAGTTGTATCAATATTTAATTGTTGGGAATCTACATATAAATCTTTTTATAGTTGCTCATTTATCTAACTGTTGCTAATTGCTCATAATATTCTAGTTGCTCTTTCATCTAATTTTGTACACCAACATATCTTTCTTATAGTTGTTCCTTTTTCTAATTGTTGTAAGATAACATATGCACCCTATTATCACTTTCCTTCATCAAACTGTTGTTCTTTAACATATGTTTGATATTGTGGTTTTTCCTATATTTAATTGTTGTACTTCAACACAGATATCCAATTAAATGCACGTGCACATTGGTGGTATAATGGTTACTACAGACCAGATAATGTCCGCGTTGAACGACATGTTTATCCGCGGACTGTTGGTTCAGTGAGCTAGCACTATTAAAATTCAATTTAGCGTGTTGGTCTAGAACAAAGCGGACATTATCACATCAAAATGTACTTTCTTCCCGCCATGATACAACATTACGTGATAAAGTTTGTCAGTGACTTGTGACAAGTCAGTGGTTTCTCCGGGTACTCCGGTTTCCTCCACCAATAAAACTGACAGCCACGATATAACTGAAATATTGCTTAAAGTGGCGGTAAACACCATAACCGTAACCGTTTATATTTCGTTTCGTATGTGTATGTTTCAGGCTCTAGCGGAGTCATGTGCTGGACATGATTGCACAGAAGGAAAGATATGTACAGGCAAAACAGCTGATGGTCGGTTTGAGTGTACATTTAAATGTAAGTATTTCATCTTCTACATTTTACGATTTCCTACATTGGGACTTTATTAGAAGTTTAGATTATACAGGATTCTGGTTTGTACAGGGTTTAGTTTAGACAGGTTTTACTGCAATACAATATTTCATTAATGGTTTATAGTGTTTAATGCCACTTTCAACAATATTTCAGTTATATCATGGAGGACAGTTTTATTGGAAGATGAAACTGGAGTACCAGCAGAAAACCACTGACCTGTCGTAAGTCACTGTCAAACTTTATCATATAATGTTGTATCGAGTACACCTCGTCATGAACATGGTTCTAACTCACAACCTTTAATGGTGATAGTCACTGATTTCACAGGTAGTTGTAAAACCAACTACCATATGATCACGTCCACGACTGTCCCAATATGTCATTGAAGCTGGTTAGTTGTTGATTCAATACATGATGTGATAGTATTACATGTACCATCCGGATAAACCAGAAATGACGCAGAAAATGACTCTTTCAATTGCATAGAGTAGAAACAGTTGAATTTAAGTACATTCATATTGGGGTTGATGTGTAGACTTAGTGTGCCTTTCACAGATTTTTATTTTCAATCATAATTTATTTTTGAATGATAATGATATGGACATTATACGTACATGTACAACAAAAGAAAGGGGAAAATATACAAACGAGGGTCCATAAAACGCTTATCATTGTTTTTTTTTAATTTTTATTTCCAATCACAATTTTACTTATAAATGGTCGTGATATGGACTTACACAACAAATGAGAAAGTGATTGTTGTTTAACGCCAACTCAGGAATTTTTCAGAAATATCATTATAATTTTCAATGCTATAATGATGAGGTTCGCTTTGTACTAGATCAATATGCTCATGTGGATTTTTATAGTGTGAGTTCACTGAAACAACAGTCCGCGGATAGACAGGTAACTCACATCAGATATATTATCCTGATTCCCAGCCACCCAGTGTTTGCGCTTTCTCCTTAATGCTGCGTGCTTAGCGGAGGAACAACACACATCAATTTCACAGTCTTTGGTGTGACCCGGTCGGGGGTCGATA
>MJUT01060761.1:241981-253631 GCA_002080005.1 Gigantidas platifrons
ACATTGTAAGACCGAATTATAATCCATGACACCATGGACACAAAATAAACTACAAGAGAACTACCATAGTAACCTGTGTCTCTGGATTGTCCATTCGGTATTCTCTAACGTTTATTGTAATCCATGACAAACTGCTTACCCTTCTGGAGCACCTGAGACCACCCCCGGTTTTTAGTGGGATTCGTGTTACTCTGTCTTTAGTTCTATATGTATGCTTTGTAGATTGTTGTTTGTCCTTTTGTAATTTTTCTTTTGGCCATTGTGTTGTCTGCGTTCTGATAACCCCTTTGGTATCTTCAAGCTCTTCTCATACCAAATTGAACTACATGAGAACCAATTATTGTGAAATATGACAACCTGGATACTAAATTAACTTTATGAGAACCAATTTTTGTAAGCCATGGTAAGCAAAATACACGATAAAGTGTAATATGAAATAAAATACCACTCTTTTCTAAAATCCAATAACATAAATCGTAGAAAAACAACCCTTACACACAAATAAACGACAGCTCCCTTTTTTTTTATCTTGATAAGTGCACTTCAATAAAAAGTGGAGGGGTTAAGATAGTTTTATGAGAACAAACTGTTGTAATTAATAACAACTGACCTGGTCATACACTGAACTCCATGGGAGCCAACTATTAAAAACTACGAAAACCTGGATGTCAGATGTATTACCTTATGACCAAACATTATATCCCACGACAAGCTGGATTCAACATGATCTCCATGAAAACAAAGCATTGTAATATTTCACAATCTCGATATAAAATGGACTCCATAATAGTCAAGCATGATAATCCTTAAGCTTGCCAACGAGCTACCAAATCGAGGGTCCCTAGTAGGTAAGTTCAAGTCATCACTTCGAAAATTTCGATTTACCGTTACGGAATGTATGTGTCATAACTATTCATGGATATGTTCCGTTTGTCGTAATCATTCGTGTTGCTCGATCATTGGTATTATATGCAATATTTTGTAGAAAACAATCAGCAATAACTTATATTTATCAGCAATACCTTGTATATATGTATCAGCAATACCTTGGATATATGTATCAATATGCTCTATAAATCACTCAGGAATGAAGGCATGTGCAAAGCATATAATACCATCAATTTTATCACATCATTGTTTATATAACTAATAAAAGACGTCATAGTAGAAAAATATACGATATACAAACTCACATAATATATAGTAATGAAGACTAGGTACGGAAGAAGATTCCCAGGGCTGAAACTCCCAGAGTTGCTCAGTCAGCGCGTCCCTAGGTCTCGATAGAGTGGAGAGGGTTGTCAGATTATAATATGGAAAGTCTAACCGTGGATTATATTAAGTAACGTGATTGGTGAATGTTAAGCTTCCTGTACGTTATAGACTTCTTTGAAAGATTTCTAAAAAAAAAAAAANACACACAGGCGCATTGTAGCCATTACAAATCAAAATATATTTAATTTCGTTGCTATCCAAATCTCAAACCGGAGGCAATCAAAAGTGGTTGCCCCTGTTGGCTCACATCTCCCTCTTTGTCTCGTTATTACATATTGTTGAATATGTTCTTTCCTGAAAATAACTGACAGACTTCGTTGGATACTAAGCAATAATCAATAGCTACAGTGATTAAGATGTGATTTCATTCGACTATGTCAATCTGGTATTCAATGCTTGCAAATCGATTTCAAAGCAATTTTCCACACTTTGTTAGCACGTAGCTTAAAAAAACACATCATGCGTTACGCTGGTGCTTGCAGTTTGTATTCAGATTTTTAAATGATGATTCGTTACAGCAACATTGAGATATATTTGCAGGTCGATATTTTACCCACATGTGGAGGAGCCGTCGTGATCGTGATCGCATTGTAGTTGGATTTACAACTAGCTGTGCAATTAGTACCTATCACCACGAAAGTTATGAGTTTGAACCACGTTCATGGCGAGGTGTACTCGATACAATATTATGTGGTAAATATTGTCAGTGATCTGCGACAGGTCGATGGTTTTCTACACCAATAAAACTGATCGTAACGATATAACTGAAATATTCCAAACCAAACCCACATGTGGAAAACAAATACAGGACCGCGTCATTTCACTAAGAAATTGACCATTAAACTTTAAGGGAAGCATGAGTTCTGACCATATCCAACAACGTCCGGAAAGCAATTTTCATGCGAAAATAGCTGAAATCAGTTAAATAACTGACAAAATTCATCCCTGTTTTATTTAGAAGGCCTCTATCATCCTAAGAAAGATAGCGACCATGTGTGTTTGCTTTGGGGTGCCGATTTTATCTGTTTCTGCAATTTTCGGATTGAAAGTTGGAACTGTTCTCACGGTTTGCTATTTTCTTTAATTGTGATTTGAATACAAATTATAAATGTTGACATTAAACATGGGATAACCCAAAAATCTGGACTTGCTACAAGTCCTTTTCTTATTAATAATCCCTTAGAAAAGTGCAAAGAAAGTTTAAATCTTGACTGACCACTTGTATTTCCTAACAAAATTTAACATGTGGAGAATAAATATAAGTGGTCAGTCAAGATTTCATCCTTCATAGCATCAATTTACTTAAAAGGTGTTATTAATAAGTCTACCAAAATGCTTACTGAGCTTATATCTAAGGGTTGATTTGAATTTTGGTGTATAACGCCACTTTCAGCACTATATCAGCTGTATCATGGCGACCAGTTTTAGTGGTGGAAGAAGCCGAAGTATCCGGAGAGAGCCACCGACCATGGGCAAGGAACTGGTAAACTTTATCACGTGCGGCTGCGTGTCGAGTGCATCCTTTTTGTAATTTACAAAGCCGGGCGCGAACCCACGTCGTATTGGTGATGGGCTTGTATGAGTTGTTAGGTAATCCAACTACCTAACTCATGGAGCCACCCGGGCCCTCTATACTATATTTATTTGATTACAAATATATTTCTAAGAGGATCATATCAATAGGTGAATGGACATATTAATGGTTTCTCAAAACTTTAGAGGAAATATTATATTATAAACATGATTGATTGATTGGAGCTTAACTCCAACATAAGCAGTATTTCAGATACATCATGGCGTGAAAAAAAAAATTATATATTAAATTACACAACTACAAGGGCTTTAGTTTTGCATAAAGCAATTGGAAAAACGTTAGAGAATACCAAAAGGACATTTAAAAATGGACACTCCAGAGAAACTGACAACACAGGTCACAGAAGACGAATAAAAAGAAAACAAAACCACAACACAACATGCATCGAACACCACTACACGCAACCAAACACGAATGGTATGAACATGATAATATCTTAAGACATTTAGCCTAAATAAAAATCACTTGATAACAGTATAATGAATTAAATAACATCTCACATTTTGTTTCTTTCGTCTAGTTGCCACCGGAGAAAATTACAAACCAAAAGACTGTGATGACATAGTGGAAAAACAATCCGGAGTTTATCGAATATATCCCATTGGAGGAATTGGATTTGATGTGTATTGTGATTGGTCAACAAACAATGAAGGATGGACGGTAAGGTATTATTGATTGATTGCTTGTTGTTTAACAGCATGGAGCAATATTCCAGCAAGAACACGTTTATAGCACTTTGTGTGTCTTATAAGCATCCAGAACTATTCATCTGCTGCGAACATATATGAGTTCACTTGCCTTGTTTTTGCTGGAAACAGTTTTGCTCTTTTTTTTTGGTATTCTGTGTTGTGTGTGTGTTGCTTTTTGTGTTGGTCTCCGTTCTGTTTCTTCCTCCCAGTGTTACATGTTTTTATTGGTTGTCCATTCCTAATTGCCTCATGATCTTTAACTGACTCCGTTAACACTGTTTATTCTTTTGCATTATTTTAACTTTATCATGTTTATGATAAATATTGTTGCAAAAAAATCCTGAGATCGCTAAAGGTCATGGGTCAAACAAGTAATTGTAATTTCGCTTAGTTGATATATTTTACCATGACTGTTATACATTATATCCATTAACAAATAGAACAATATTTTAATTTACCCTTACCGAAAGTAAGTTAAAGAAAAAACAGAATTAGCACAATTAATAACGTTTAACTATTGACAAGTACAAGCTAGTGGTGGAGGTGTCAAACCTGTAATACATCTCCTACGTATTACCTTGTTCTTGTAGGTATTTCAACAGAGATATGATGGATCGGTAGATTTTTATCGAGACTGGTTAACATATGAACAAGGATTTGGATATCTAGAACGTGATTTCTGGCTCGGTAAGTTTATGTTATAATAAACAACTCAGATGAAACCTCATTTGGCCTTTCTGAACTAAGTTTTATTGTTTTACCATAATCGTAGCAAAATAATAGGCAAACAAAGGAGCATGTAAACAAAATAAATTGTAAACAAAATAACATGGAAGCAAATTAATATGCAAGCAAAATAACATGCAAACATAGAAACATAAAAAAACATGTAAAGAAATTACAATGTAAACAAAATATTATGTAAACAAAAGAACTTGAAAACATAGAAATACGACAAAAAACAATGTCAAGAAATTACAATGTAAACAAATAATATGTAAATATAGAAACAAGACAAAAAAAGTAAACAAACTAATATGTAAACATAGAAACATGAAAAAAAACAATGTAACCAAATAACATGTAAACATAGAAAAACGAAATAAACATGTAAACATATTACTCTGTAGACAAATTAATAAGTTAAAACAATAATATGCAAACAAAATACCATCTAAACAAATACCATGTAAACAGAGTAACGTGTAAGCAAAATAACATTCAGGCGAAATAACACGCCAACAAACCAATATGCAAAACACTATATTCAATATTCACAAATGTACATGCACTGATATTATACGGTGGTAGTCTATGTAATAATTCTACCACGGATTTACGATTTAAACGGCTGAACAATCGAACTCGAAGCGTGATCGTTTAACTCGGAGAACCGTGACATGAATGATTTGTAACATGAAACCATGCAATATTACATTTAGGTCGTTGACTGATTGATTGATTGGTGTTTAACGGAAACTTTAGCAATTCTGTGTAGTTGATTATTGCACGACGGCTCTCTGAGAGTAATAAAACTACAGCCCAGATTTAAGGTGTGCAATATCTCGTATATGCGTGTATTATTTCATAGTTCTTTGCTTTTGCTTACATTCTTGTATATAAACCATGAAAAAAATCAAAGGAAAAGCATGCACTCATAATACAAGGTAAAATAAGTGATTAACGATGTTTTTTTAAAACCAGAGGACTATTCTCAGTCATCTCCCATCGAAGGGCTAAACCCTGAGATGAGAGATGACTGAGAAACGTCCTCGAGTTTTAAAAAACATCTTTAATTATTTTATCGTTATTTTGTATTCATAATTAAATAATTTTTGTTGAGATACTGACATTTTTTTAAACACAATTAATATTTTATATCGTTAATCACTTAATTATCAAGAATTTGGTAATGTGACGTCATCAGAACGTCATAATAGAAAACAAGATACTACTACGTGCGTCCTTGACTACGCTTAGCGATTACCGATAATTGGAATCATTCCATGCGCTTACGTGATATCAAATATATCGGTTTTAAACATCAAAGGGAAAATAAACAAAATAGCGATAATATTCCTTATATTAATCTGTTATATGTTATGTCATACTCTGTACGACAAATGTCACCCATATTTTCATTTCTAGGTAATTCGTATCTCTCACAATTGACTAGTTGTGACAGGTACAAACTACGTGTAATATTAACAGACACAGAAGGAAAATCTAAGTATGCAGATTACAGTCATTTCAAGGTTAATGGACCCGATTCCCAATATTCCCTTGAAATTAGTGGATACAGCGGAACTGCAGGTAATTATTTGTATTGTATAATGTGATACGTCAGCTGAACATATATATTTGCTGTATTGTCGCGTAAAAAGGATATTTAAGCCACTCGCCAATAAATCACGACGGAGACAATAGTTTTTATTTTATTACAGTAAAGAGTAGAGCGTGGCATAACGGGAAAAAGTTCACCACAAAATTAATACTCCACTTTTATTTTATTACAGGAAACATTATGGTGTTGCATAACGGAAAACAGTTCAGCACAAAGGATAACAGTAATACCCCATTTTGTATGATAGGAAACAGGAAGATGGGGTATAACGGGAAAAAGTTCACCACAACAGATAACAACAGTAATACTCCATTTTTATTTTATTATAGGAAAGTGTAGGGCGTGGCATAATGGAAAAAGGTTCACCACAAAAATAATGCTCCATTTCTATTTTTATTATAGGAGATAGTATGGCGTCTCATAACAGAAAACAGTTCAGCACATGGGATAAAGACAACGACTCTTATCAAACGAATTGTGCTATTCAGTTTAAAGGGGGATGGTGGTATCATAGGTGTCACAGTGCCAACTTAAACGGACTGTATTTGAATGGAACTTATTATGAGTATGCTGTTGGCATGGTTTGGAGCACATGGAGAAAACTCCAATACTCTTTTATGGAAACAAAAATGATGATAAGGCGGAATTAAAAGACATAGTTAAGATTATAGCTCTGTTTATATAAATATATTGGTGTCTTGATAATGAATAACAATACATTTCTTCTATCAAACACTGACCACCTTCAACAAGGTGAAGATTATGTCATGACTCTGTCAACTAAAACACATATTATTAAATTTAATGAAGTGTATCCATGAATATCAGTGCTTACAAAATTAAAAACAAATAAATACAATAATATCTGTTATTTTTGTGCCTTTTACCTTTTGCCATAGTATTGTTTATCCTTCTTCGATTTATAACTTCTGATTACCACTCTGATAATCTTCAAATTTTTATTACGCCACTGGTTGATTTGATTTTTGGTGCTTAACGCCACATTCAGCACTATTTCAGCTATATCATGGCGACCAGCTTTAGTGGTGGAAGAAGCCGGAGTACCCGGAAAGAACCACCGACCATGGACCAGCAATTGGTAAACTTTATCACTTGCGGCTGCGAATCCAGTTCACCTTTTTTGTAATTTACAAAGCCGGGCGCGAACCCACGTCGTACTGGCGATAGGCTTGTATGAGTTGTTAGGTAATCCTACTACCTAGCTGATTGAGCCACCCGGGTGCTCACCACTGGTGAGTTCATACAAATTACGCAATATATTAACAAAGGTATTAGTTCACGCTGATAGTTCTTTTCTAAACGAAAAGTTACTTATAAATTGCCAAATAGTATCAAATTTTCCCAAGACAAGAATCTTTATTCTCAAATAAACCATAATTTATAATGGTATAGAGAAGTTACAACATAAAAATACAACACAGCACATACATGACAAATAATTAACAGATACACAAATACATACAACATTTACATTACAACAGGGGGAATTAATTATTAGCCAGCAGAATATCTGATCTGTTGATTTTTCTTATAAATCTACATAGCTTTTCTAGTTTTGTTTTTTCAGAAGTACACATAATTTGTCTAAATTTTAATATATTTGGCCTTTGGGTAAGATTTCTACTTATTAGATGGGTTCAATTTTGATATTCCATAATATGGTGAAATTCGTCAGCAATATATCTGCTATTTATTTTCTCTGTCGATACCATACCATCGTCCAGTTTCTATTGGTAATTTGTGGTTCGAAATTTACATAGTGTATATATATCTTTGTCTTCAAAAATATTGAAATAATTTTCGAATTTAAAATTGTCTTTACATATTCTATAATTGATCGCTTTTCTTGAGTTTGGTATCAGAGAATGCCACTCCTGTGTAAACTGCTCTTGGAGACGGTTTCTAATTAAAGCTAAAAGCATGTAGGAATTTTGAAAGAGTTGTTGAGACCAAATGTAGGACTAACCTGTACGATCAAAAATGTGTTTAATATGTTTAATCCAAGAAAAATCCATATTTTCATCTATAAAAAGGATATAGAATTTTTTAGGATAAATATGAGTTTTGTTTCTTTACCGGTTAACAGTCTTGCCCAATATGATATTATTCTGAATTTTACATCAATTTCAATAGGAAACGATCCAAGTTCACCATATATCATGTAACTGGGTGTCGATGTATTTAATTAAAAATGAATACATTTTTAGCAAATGCTTGAATTTGATTGGTGAGGAATCTTTTATCCATCATGTCATAGACAAAATGTTTAACCGGAAGTCACATGTTGGGGTCTCAATTGGGAAAATATTTAATTTTAATTCTTTTTAAGCAATTATTATCCGTCAAAAAATTTTTAGGACAAGAAAGCAAAATTAATTAGGAATTAATTTATAAGGATTGATCACAATTTTTTGTTCGAACCGAACACAAATTGTGATCAATCCTTATCAATTAATTCCTAATTAATTTTGTTTTCTTGTCCTAAAAATATTCGAAATAAACTCAAATATGTGGTACATACCCTTGCATAACCCGCATCGCGGGTTACACAGTTTGTAGCACATTTTTTTTAGTTTATTTCTTCATGAACCGAAAAAAAAATTGAGATCAATTATCAAATTGGCATAAAATAAAATAAAGCAATAGGAATAACTTGTAATGCCAGCATATATATATATATATATTATAAATAACATGAATTTTATAAAGCAAACATCAATCATATATCACAACAAATTATTTAAAAATAACAATTCTTTTTTGGCAAAAATTCCGCCTATTACAAAAATAAGTGTTTAAAACTGTGCTTTCAAAAATATTTATTAAAAGTGGCGGGAGTGTGGGTTCTTTTAACACCTCTCTCATCAAACAGTTATCAAAAGTTAAAGTCAAAACTTTATTGTCAAATTAAATAAGGATTTGTTACAATAGAAATTAGCATATATTTATCTAACCAATGAAAAGAATTACTCTTGATTGGTGAGTAATATTCTATCCAGATAAAGCTACCTTTATCTGGTTTAAACCAGTCGAATAACTGAAGTGTGAAATTCACAATTTTCTTTCATTTACTAATTAAATAATTTTTGAGATGGAAACAATAGTTTTTATTAAATTACAGGAAAGAGTATGGTGTGGCATAACGGGAAAAAGTTCACCACCAAAGTAATACTCAATGATGATCAAGCGGAATTAAAAGACACATTTAATATTATAGCTGTCTTCATATTGGTGATTTGATCATGAATAACAATACATTTCTTCTATCAAACACTGACCACCTTCAGCAAGGTAAAAATTATGTCATTATTGACTTTGCCAACTAAAACATATACAGCCAAACCTGTCACCTCCATTGAGCAGTCACCTATATTCAAAGGTCACCTTTGTCTTCTCCAGTTATTGAAAATATCATATAAATTGAACCTCTTTTAAGAAGTCACCTGTCTTATATGGCCACTTTTTCCTTGTCTCAAAGGTGTCCTCTTAATACAGGTTTGACTGTATTATTAAATATAATATAGATATAATAATGTGTATACATGAATATCGGTGTTTGCAAAATTAAAAACCAATAAATATTATAATAGCTGTTATTCAGTGACTAACTCCCTTTCCCCGCCTTTTCGTAGAGTAGATAGATAATTGTGTTGGTAGTTCCTAAATACTGTAATTATTAATAAAACTAAGGTTCTCCTCCCTCAGACAAAGGTGATCAAACTAAGGTTCTCCTCCCTCAGACAAAGGTGATCAAACTAAGGTTCTCCTCCCTCAGACATAGGTGATCAAACCTAAGGTTCTCCTCCCTCAGACATAGGCGACCATAGGCGCTTTTTGGCTATCTTGTTTAGGACCCTTGGTATTATTGCTCCCTAAATTATTTGGATTTCTATTTTTTAAATTTTGAGTGCAACTGATGAAGTTTATTCCGGAAACGCGTCGTGCGTATTAAATTTGATATCTACGTTTTTATTGTTCATTAATACATTATAACACAGGCGTAATTGTGTTGTCACGGAGGGATATTTGAGGAATCGCAAAAAGGCGTGATTGTGTTGTCACGGAGGGATATTTGAGGAATCGCAAAAAGGCGTGAATGTGTTGTCACGGAGGGATATCGGAGGAATCGCATAAAAGTCATTTTCCTGTATCCAAATGATATGTTTAGGATGGATTGGTTATTGCTTAACGTCCAGTGAATAATATTTCAGCTATTAGTATAATCGGGACAATATGTTCATGACAAGCCGTTCTACTCGAAACTATTTTCAAGCATTTTCAAAAACTGGATGCACATGATTGATGCGTAACACCAACCTTAGCAGTATTTCAGCCATATGGTGACATGAACAAATTTTACAAATAAATGTCCACATCTACTCTTAGAAATACAACATTTGTTTATAAAACAATTGTGTTAAACAAATGTATATACAAATGAAAGAAAAATTAAAAGGATAAAAAGAAATTATTTGGAATTTGAATTATTTGTGTTTAACGCCACTTTCAGCAATATTTCAGCTATATCATGGCGACCAGTTTTTAGTGTTGGAGGAAGCTGGAGAGACCCACTGACCCTGGGCAAGCAACTGGTAAGTTTTATCACTTGCGGATGCGAGTCGAGTGCACTTTTTTGTAATTTAAAAAGATGGGCGCGAATCCACGCCGTATTTGTGATAGGCTTGTATGAGCTGTTAGATCTAACAACCTAACTCGTTGAGTCACCCGGCCCCCTCTCCCAAATTATTTAGAACTTATGTTATGCATTTATAATTTAGTATATAAATCTATTTTCATAAGCCTAAAATTGTATCGACATTTGTAAATAAATCAGTTCAATTGTTGATATTGTAGAATGACTGACNNAACATCAGAAACATCTACGCATTCAATTAAAGCATGTTTCAGTGAATATTTGGAATTACACGGATAACCTTCCCGTCGTTCTTCATTATTTAACAAATAATTATGTGTCAATCGTCTATGTCCTATACGGCATCTGGTCAAGACTTCTTGTTCCTTTGGATTTTGAGCGTAAGAACAACAAGGAGTCTTTCCAACCATGGAATGTTCGTGTAATTGGTTATGAATTTGCTGGTCCCCGCTATCTTGCCAGCGTTTTAAAATATTTTTCATTCTGAAAGGCTTAAAATATGTATATTGAATACAACAAATTTGGCATTGGGTTATCCAATGCGTCCTTGGCTTCCTGATCAACCTTTAATTGCTAACATGTAAGGAAGAGTATCCGAAGAGATCACGAAGAGGCAACGAACTTCAAAGTAAGAAGTATTGCATTAGCTTCAGCAATAAAGGTCGAACTGGCAGATGGTAATCGAAGAGAATCGACCTGCTGTCCGAAAACAACTGCCGATACTACCCTATCACTATCATTAGAACCATCAGTATCAATTGTATAGTATTCAGATGTTAATGACCTAATTTCATTAAAATATTGCTGATTTAACCATGGGGTTTTTTCTGGAACTAGAATAGGGGTTATATCATATCCAAATATAGATCAGAATCATTAGAGTGTGATTGTCTTCGAAGTACAAAAGATTGAATTGTATTGGGTTGTTTGTCATACACATTTTCATTTAAATGATTAAAAACAAAGTCGTATGCAGGATTTGAAGGATAAGCCTCCAATGTGGTGATATACTGCATACTAAGTTTGATACGCCTATTTTTAAGTGAAGGCTCTTTTGAAACATACAAACGCTC
>MJUT01060761.1:254275-265069 GCA_002080005.1 Gigantidas platifrons
GATCAACACCTTTAAGCTACATGTGTGCATTCTGATGTGTTAGAATACCTGTAATTGTCAAGTGTCGTTTCTTTAATTTTTTGTTTGTTTTTATTTTGTAGATTGAAGAGCCGAATCCAGGGCGAAGGAAAGATTTTTAATCAAAAAACGACTTTATGGTGATACCAGCAGTTTCAATGCTATTAATATGACATTATATACATAAAACTCAATTAACTAATAAAATTTAATTACAACAGTTGTTGTTTGGTATCATAGCAACAAGTTTGTAAATAACAATACCACACGATAAGCTATACAGAATGGAAGGCCGAGTTGGTAATGATACGAGATTGTTATTGTTCACTTGTGAAATGGACGGAGTTTGTTATCGGCCGAGTTATCTAGTAACAACTTAGGGTTATCGCGTTTAACGTCTCTTTCAACAATTAATTCGGTTATATAATGGACTACCAGTTTTATTGGTTGAGGAAACCTAAGTACCAGGGGGAAACAACCGACCTGTCGCAAGTCACCGACAAACTTTATCTCATAATGTTGTATCAAGTACATCTCACAATTAGTGGGTTTAAAACTCACAACGTTTGTGGTGATATGCATTGATTGCACAGTTAGTTATAGATCCAACTACCATACGATCACGACCACGATGGTCTCTTCCAATAACGAAAGCAACAATACATCACGAAAGATAAATTATACAGTGGAATGGTGTAACTATTGACACTTGTGTAAAAACATGTGTGATATATATTAACATGTGATACATGATGCTTACATTCGATTGAATGGTTGATTAATTATTGCTTAACGTCCAGCGAATAGTATTTCAGCTATATTCAGGACGAGAAAAAGTACAATGAAATACATTATATAAAAACTATATAGAAATGGGAGAAGAAATGGGTGAACGACTTTTGATAGTCCTATTATGTATCATTCTCTACCGCTTGTTTGTTTGTTTAATGGTCTTTAATGCCACTTTCAACAATATTTCAGTTATGTTGTTGCGGTCAGTTTTATTGGTGGAGGAAACCGGAGGACCCTCAGAAAACCACCGACCTGTCGCAAGTCACCGACAAACTATCACATAATGTTGTACAGCTCGCTCTGATTGAGATTCGAACTCACAACATCAGTGGTGATAGACATGGGAAGTTGTAAATTCATTCTTTACAGTAAACTTCCAAAGTTTAGCACATGCAGATGACATCTTGGTATCTTATGTCTTTCTTACAAGTCATTTAATAATTGGAGTTTGACGAGGATCTTGTGCAATAAACAAGACAAGCTACATTTTCTCATTCCTGTCTATTATACGCTAGGTCGTGTTGGCCGCCATATTCTTTGTATTTCTTCTGGTTTTTTTTACATATGATTTATTTATTTTTTGTTCATTTTCATTTGAATTGTGGTTCTCTGTTGGCGCGAATGCAGGGTTTTAAGAAGAGTTTGAAGATACCAAAGGAGTAATCAGAATCCGTAACTCGAAGAAGGAGAACCACCACAATGGCTAAGAAAGAAGGACAAACAATGATCTACAAAACATACACATAAAACTAGAGATGACTTGTTTCTTCTCTTTTTGGACAATTTGTAGTTGTAGTCAACTTTTTAGCAATGTAGTATAAAGTTTTAGTATAAACACCATAATAATTTATACGTACATTGTCGGAATACATAAAATGTATGTGTACCAGCAGATAGAAAAGATCATTTGGCGAGCTTTTCTGGCCTGTGTCGTATCGAGTGCAAATTAATTTTATAGACCTTTACCGACAATGCACGTATATTGCGTTTATTCTGCGATATAAAAAAGTCTAAAAATAAATTCCAAATTGTCTGAAACAGTTTTCAATGGTGTTTTCTGTGAAGTCCGTGCTTTATGCTGTTATCGTTTCTTACAGTCACTCTACATGAATCAGGTACCAGTAAAGCGTTATTAGGTCCATGACATATAACAATGACGTGTATTTTACCCCCTCATATAGTAATCAAAACCACACAATTGCAGGATAAAACAGATTTCAAGCTATCTACGTACAAATAAACAAACTTTAAATCTCGTCCATAAAAAATAACACCAAAGGGCTTCCATAAGTTGAAGGAAAATGGATGAAGAAATATAACAAAAAATTACGATTGGTCATTGGTAAGATTTTATAGGAATAGGTTTATATTTGGTCTATGATATATAACGCCACTTTCAACAATATTTCATTAATATCGTAGCGGTCAGTTTTATTGGTGGAGGAAACCGGAGAAAACCACCGCCCTGTCGCAAGTCATTGGCGAACTGTATTACATAATGTTGTATCGAGAACACCTCGCCTGATCGGATTCGAACTCATACTGTTAATGGTGATATCTACTAATTGCACAGGTAGTTGTAAATCCAACTACCATACGATCACAACCACGACAGTCTCTTGTAGGTATAGAGCTATGTGAAGTTAATGATGCTTTAACATTCACTTATGAATTTGAATAATAGCGTTACGTTTATATTAATTATTCATGAAATCAAAGAATGGTATTAGTTGATAACCATGAAACCGAAGCCTTGTTGTATTAATTAAAACTAATTTTATATTCATACATGAAATGGAAGACTGCTGGTATAAATTAGCGTTACGCTTATATTATTCATGAAATCAAAGACTGGTATTGTCATTGACCATACAGTTGATAGTCATGAAATGGAAGACTGCTGGAATTGATTATCACTAAGTATATATTCATTATATTTGTTCATGAAACCAAAGATTGATTGATTAATTGATTTATTGGTGTTTAACGCCAACTTTAGCAATATTTCAGCTATATCGTGGAGTGAACAAATTTTAATTTTAACTTAGTCAATATCAATAATTTATGCGAATACTGCAATCTGATTGGCTGATCTGCCTGGAGCAAAATTGGTTATACATGATAACCTGGGTTGGTATAGTGACGTCGCCAACGCATTCATTCGTCAGAAACAAATTCAAATAAGCTCCTGAAGTAATCGTAATTAAAATCGATGAATCATGAAAATTTGGTGTAAAATTGAATTATAAGGAATATTTGAAATTTTTAAACAGGAAAAGTTTACGCCTTTCATAAACCGCTTCCCGATTTATTAATCGTAAACTGTCCTAACCCAGGTTATATCGTATAACCTGTTTCAGAATTGATGATTGGTTTAGTTTATGGTGTTTAACGCCTCTTTCAACAATATTTCAAAGAAGTTAGAGAAACAAAAACCAATTAAAATCGGGTTGATGATAAACTAAAAGGGACACATAAAAATCGGGCGTCGGTCTCTCTCGCAGTCGATTTATATATGTGCCAATGAATTATTAGAATTACAGGGAATACATTCCGGTCGTTCCTCATTGTTTAATAAATCAGGTGTGTGTAAATGTACCATTGGCAATACGACATTTTGACAAGACTACCTTTTGTTAAGCCAATAAAAGCAAAGAAAATAGTCCACAAGGGCAACGCAAAGCGTGGCATATCTCATCGCCTGAAAATTTGAACCCTTGACCTTTGACTGTGAAAATCAATAGGGTTCTAGATTCTCTTAAGGACTAAGAATGTACCAAGTGTGGTCAATATCCATTGAAGGATGTTGATTCTAGAGTGTTCACAAGGATGTTACGGAAGGACGGACGGTAGCGTTACTATATCCCTTCGCAACCTCGTTGGCGAGGGGATAATAACAATCAAGAAAATCAATATTGAGTCAACTCTATTTTAACAGATACAGTATATAGTTCTATATAGAGGAATTATTATAAATACCCTAAGAGACCTCAGATATCAATGCAAGCAAAATACAAAACTAGAATTATTCAAAATAAAGCACAGTATTGATATTATGTCTAAAAACAACAATATTGCCTAAAGTCGTTGAGAGTTAAATTAAAAATCTTAACCACTCGCCTGACGGCCTGTGGTTAAAATTTTGAATATTACTCTCTTGAGTGGAGAAATATCGTAACCCACGGGCAACTGAAGCAAAATCTATATTTCTAATATTTTGTCTTTGAACATACACGATGAAAGGGTATTTCAGAAAATTAAAATTGATATTTACGTCTAAGTAGGAACTAGATCGATTTTTAGAATTAAAAGCGTATAAAATTGAAAGGAATTGTTGAATTTAACCTATTGAAAAAATTATTTATTTTTCTTGATATATAAAAAAAAAGAAGAATAATCGAAATTGTTAATGTGAAAATCAAGTCCATTGAGTATATAATCATGAAGAATGCATAAATCATTAATGTTTCAAGGAAATGCAAGGATCAGTAGAGCTTAAAATTGCAAATCTGGTTTTAAAAACGATGTTGCTTGTAGCATATATTTACAGTTGCTTCAGTCAACAGTCAGAGAATGTGGTATATTCAAACTAAAGTGATAATTTTAATTTGCGTCAGATTTACAACATCCTCATTATTAACCTTATGTGTAAATGACGCTAGTTATTGCAATAATCCAAATCTTTATGAACTAGGATCTATTACTTACGGAAAGTGTAACGTTGGTTATGTTCTACATCGAGTAGAGAAAACTAATCTCCTGAAGTGTGTAAAAAAATGTTTGAAACTGGCAAACTGTACATCAATAAATTTCAGAAATCCATGGCAACTGTGTGATTTAAATGGCGGGGACGACTTTCAATATAATCTAGTAGATGAAGGAGGATGTATGTTTAGTGAAATTTCAGAATGGCCACAGGTAATAAACACTAACATTTTACTGGATTACAATATATTGTTTTCATATGAATTGCATTTACGTGTTTCCTTTATCCAATACGATATTTTCTAGTCATTTCCATTCCTGTAGAAACTCCGGTTTTTTCTTTTATTGATTACGTGATTTGACATAAACTGCAGGCATCATTACTTCCGATTTGGGTTGGAACGCCTGACGTGAATGTAAATACAACGTCATGCGCGTCGTTTACGGTAATCATGGAAAGGCCCAAGCTTTCCAAGGACTGGTGCTGTGTTCCTCAGTGTAAATCTGATGAAAGAAAGCGTGGGAAGTATGCATACTATAGCATATCCGTTGTCTTTTTTGTACAGCTTGAGGCTATCATCATTCCAATTACACTTTTTAAATAAATATATCACACTGTTCAATATTAGGCAACAGTTTTAAATCCGACGACCATATCGGCACTTGTCCGATCTCACACACAACCTGTGTTACACCGTTCTTCGTTATTTTTCTCCTGTTTATTTGTGAAAGTTCGTAGTCATTTGTTGACGTTATTTTCTCTAGATCTAATTCTTGGGCAAGTTCACATAACTTGACTAATTCATGTTTTCTGTACAAATAATATGTTATGCCTCTATGCTGTAAATATTCCTTTAGATCGGGATCGGAATAAATCTACTTGAATATCATGATAATAATGATAAACGTAATCTGCTGACAAACCGGAAGTTTATATGTCTGTTGTTTGGTTGCTACGATACACCAATCGTACCTCCAATTTGAAAACCGCTTTAACCCGAAAAACCGTATTGTTGCTTTTACATCTACCTATGCAATCAGTGCCTATCACCTCTAATATTGTAGGTTCGAGTCCCGCTCAGGCGAAGTGTATCCTCGATGATCGTAAGTTCGCTACCCTAAGCTGTTTAGCAAGGAAAAGTTTTGCATACTCATACCAGAAATTAATTTGACTGTTTGTTAACATTCTCTAGATATTTGCAAATATTTGTATACCCTTAATTTTTAAATAACTGGAAAAGAATAGGACCAGCATCAATATCCGTAACGTGACCTATTTCCGAAATGAAAGCGGCCATGCTTGTAAGTTCGTGACCTTGATGTACCGCCTCATTATGCACAC
The DNA here is from genome assembly GCA_002080005.1 of Gigantidas platifrons. Classification (NCBI taxonomy): domain Eukaryota; kingdom Metazoa; phylum Mollusca; class Bivalvia; order Mytilida; family Modiolidae; genus Gigantidas; species Gigantidas platifrons. The sequence continues at coordinate 260,133 of MJUT01060761.1, forward strand.
ATGCCCAAACAATCTGGCAATAGATGAGGCCATGCATATTGTATTTTTATTTTCGGCAATTGCGTATATTACAATGTACAGTACGATGAAAACAACAATGATTATAATATTAGGAAAGAAATAAAATTACACTTACATTTTTTGTACTTGAATAAATAAGAATGGCCATTGTGAAGAACCACAGACCATAGGCAAGTATACTGGTACGGCTGTGAGTTGTAAATAAAATACAAAGATAACATTTTTGCATGATAAGTTAGTAAGGCTAAGGGATATCAACAGAAATTTTAATATAATGGCCTTAAATATATTTTTTATAATTTTTACTTGTTATTTCATTGAAAAATCACTCATGAAAATAACGTTTTATAGAGCTAAGAAACATATCAACAACAAAAAAACAAAAAAAGTCATTCCTTTGGCCATACAAAGAAAAATGTCGTCATGTGACCTTCAAGCAGATGGTGACTCATAATTTGGAAAGTCAACAGACCGACTGAAGGGATTTCCCAAGAAATTCTTCGAACATCTAGTTAAGAAATAAAAAGTAATAACGAAATCAGCCATTTTTCACCAAATTTAAAAAAAAAGCTGCAATAACTTACCCTTTTCTGTTCCATTTTCATCCAAAAGTGGCATATACTTTGGGAAACGTCAGCGTTACTTGCACGTTGCAGAAGGTAAATATTTATTTATGATGTCACGAGTTAAAGGGAAAACACCGAATGTCACGAACTTACAATCATAACGAACTTAGAAGCATCGACGATACTCGATACAATATTATGTGATTAAGTTTGTCAGTGACTTGCGGCAGGTGTATGGTTTCTTTTACACCAACATATGTATCTTTTTTAATCGTTGTTCCAATATCTTTTAATTGTTGTATCATTTTGTATTTTTTTTTTCTTTATCTAGCTGTTGTTCATCGACATATGTATAATTTTCTAGTTTCTCCTTTATCTAAATGGTTGTACACCAACATATGTATCTTTTTCATAGTTGTTCCAATATTTAAATGTTGGGAATATACTTGTCTATCCTTTTATAGTTGCTCCTTTATCTAACTGTTGCTAATTGTTCATATTATAGTTGCTGTTTCATCTAAATTTTGTGCACCAACATATCTTTCTTATAGTTGCACCCTATTGTCATTTTTCTTCATCAAACTGTTGTTCTTTGACATATGTTTGATATTGTAGTTTTTCCTTTCTTTAATTCAACACAGATATATCCAATTAAAAAACGCATTGGGACAGGCCAGATAATGTGTCCGCGTTGAACGACATGTCGACCCGCGGACTGTTGGTTCAGTGAGCTATCACTATTAAAATTCAATTCAGCGTGTTGGTCTAGAACAAAGCGGACATCATCACATCAAAATGTACTTTCTTCCCGTCATGATACAACATTATGTGATAAAGTTTGTCAGTGACTTGTGAAAAGTCAGTGGTTCTCTCCTGGTACTCCGGTTTACTCCACCAATAAAACTGACAGCCACGATATAACTGAAATATTGCTGAAAGTGGCGTTAAACTCCCTAACCGTAACCGTTTATATTTCGTTTCGTATGTGTATGTTTCAGGCTCTAGCGGGGTCATGTGCTGGACATGATTGCACAGAAGGAAATATATGTACAGGAAAAACAGCTGATGGTCGGTTTGAGTGTAAATTTAAGTGTAAGTATTTTATCTTCTACATTTTACGATTTTATATATACAACCATTAAGCGTGTCTGTGATTCCCCAATATAAACACGATCGCAATATATGCACATTCTGAAATTCACCAGAACCAAGATGTGTGCTTGAAATAGACAGGTTAAATGAACAAAGATTTCCTACATTGGGACTTTATTAGAAGTTTGGATTATACAGGATTTTGGTTTGTACATGGTTTAGTTTAGACAGGTTTTACTGTAAAACCAACTACCATACGATCACGTCCCCGACTGTCCCAATATTTCACCCGGAGCAAAGGAAAGGGGAAAACTATGCAAACAAGGGTCCATATAACGCCTGTCCCCGATTGTTATTTGCAATCACAATTTTACTTTTAAATGGTAATGATTTTATGGCCTTATGCGTACCCGTACAACAAATTAGTGAGTGATTGTTGCTTAACGTCAACTCAGCAATTTTTCAGCTATATCATTATAATTTTCAATGAGATGATGATGAGGTCCGCTTTGCACTAGATCAATATGCTCATGTGGATTTTTATAGTGTGAGTTCACTGAAACAACAGTCCGCGGATAGACAGGTAACTCACATCAGATACATTATCCTGATTCCCAGCCACCCAGTGTTTGCACTTTCTCCTTAATGATGCGTGCTTAGCGAAGGAACAACACACATCAATTTCACAGTCTTTGGTATGACCCGGTCGGGGTCGATAAATTTATTGATTGGTGTTTAACGCCAACATTAGCAATATTTCAGCTAGATCGTGGCGTGAAAAACAATACGATAACCATTACATCAACGATGCGGGTATGCTAAATTGAAGTTCTAATAAATGAAAAAACCAACATCGATGCCTTGATTAAATCTAACAAAATTGATTTGAAGCATTATAATGCATAATAACTGGAATTGAAACAGAAATACCACTGAAAGTCCTCCTCAATATTTCATATATCAACACAAATCTGTTTCAGATTGTCCAGAAGCACCGTGTGCTCCAAATACAGAGATAATTGAGACATTCGGTTTATATAGGAGTGTAGGCCGTGGTATTAAGTATGGATGTCAAACTGGATATCACATGACCGGAAGACCATTTGCCGTCTGCAGGCATCCTGGATATTGGAATGTTATGTTTGAATGCTCTTCTAGTAATTAAATAGTCAAATTTGTTGTCACATATCACACATCCTTATTACAATCCGTGCATTTTCAAGCAATTTTTAAAGGTTTTGTCCTATGGGATACATTTAATTTGAACTATTTTCGTTTTTCCAAAACTTTATGTTAAAGTTAATGTAATGATATGTTTCAATAATATTTGTCACAATGCAAAATGGAGTTTTAAAAAGAACAGTTTGAAGATGCCATGGGGTAATCAGAAGTATGAAACAAAGGAAGGACAGACAATACAATGACCAAAAGAAAAAGGACAAGCAATAATAATCTATAAAACACAACACAGAAAAATGCAAATTGAGCAACACGAAGCCTGATAAACTAGGGATGAACTCAGGTGCTCCGGAAGCGTAGGTAGTTCCTTCTCTACTGATATACAGTATTTATGTACACATTATAAGTGATGGTGTTCTTATAATGTGTATGCTGAAGTTATATACAAATGATAAACAGATATAACACATAACACATTGTAAGACCGAATTATAATCCATGACACCATGGACACAAAATAAACTACAAGAGAACTACCATAGTAACCTGTGTCTCTGGATTGTCCATTCGGTATTCTCTAACGTTCATTGTAATCCATGAAAAACTGCTTACCCTTCTGGAGGACATGAGATCACCCCCGGTTTTCAGTGGGATTCGTGTTACTCTGTCTTTAGTTCTATATGTATGCTTTGTAGATTGTTGTTTGTCCTTTTGTAATTTTTCTTTTGGCCATTGTGTTGTCTGCTTTCTGATAACCCCTTTGGTATCTTCAAGCTCTTCTCATACCAAATTGAACTACATGAGAACCAATTATTGTGAAATATGACAACCTGGATACTAAATTAACTTTATGAGAACCAATTTTTGTAAGCCATGGCAAGCAAAATACACGATAAAGTGTAATATGAAATAAAATACCACTCTGTTCTAAAATCCAATAGCATAAATCGTAGAAAAACAACCCTAACACACAAATAAAACAGCTCCCTTTTTTATCTTGGTAAGGGTACTTCAATAAAAAGTGGAGGGGTTAAGATAGTTTTATGAGAACAAACTGTTGTAATTGATAAAAACTAACCTGGTCATACACTGAACTCCATGGGAGCCAACTTTTAAAAACTACGAAAACCTGGATGTCAGATGTATTACCTTATGACCAAACATTATATCCCACGACAAGCTGGATTCAACATGATCTCCATGAACACAAAGCATTGTAATATTTCACAATCTCGATATAAAATGGACTCCATAATAGCCAAGTATGATAATCCTTAAGCTTGCCAACGAGCTACCAAATCGAGGGTCCCTAGTATGTAAGTTCAAGTCATCACTTCGAAAATTTCGATTTACCGTTACGGAATGTATGTTTCATAACTATTCATGGATATGTTCCGTTTGTCGTAATCATTCGTGTTGCTCGATCTTTGGTATTCTATGTAATATTTTCTCGAAAACAAAAATGTGTTTTGGCCATTCTTAGTCATTGTATTGCTGGTCCTTCGAATTACGGTTTCTGATTACCCCTTGGTATCTTTAATTTTTCCTGATAAAACATTTACGAAATAATTCATTGAACCAATACCTTGTATATATGTATCAGCAATACCTTGTATATATTTATCATCAATACCTTGGATATATGTATCAGCAATACCTTGGATATATGTATCAGCAATACCTTGTATATATGTATCAGCAATACCTTGTATATATTTATCAGTAATACCTTGTATATATGTATCAGCAATACCTTGGATATATGTATCAATATGCTCTATAAATCACTCAGGAATGAAGGCATGTGCTAAGCATATGCTACCAGCAATTTTATCACATCAATGTTTATATAACTAATGAAAGACGTCATAGTAGAAAAATATACGATATTCAAATTCACATAATATATAGTAATGAAAACTAAGTACGGAGGACGATTCCCAGGACTGACACTGTCAGAGTTTCTCGGTCAGCGCGTACCTAGGTGGCGGATATGACGAATCCTCTCGATAGAGTGGGGAAGGTTGTCAGATTATAATACGGAAAGTCTAACCGTGGATTATATTAGGTAACGTGATT
>MJUT01060761.1:292833-308961 GCA_002080005.1 Gigantidas platifrons
TTCTCCTCCCTCAGACATAGGTGATCAAACTAAGATTCTCCTCCCTCAGACATAGGTGATCAAACTAAGGTTCTCCTCCCTCAGACATAGGCGACCGAAGGCGCTTTTTAGCTATCTTGTTTAGGACCCTTGGTATTATTGCTCCCTAAATTATTTGGATTTCTATTTTTTAAATTTTGAGTGCAGCTGATGAAGTTTATTCCGGAAACGCGTCGTGCGTATTAAATTTGATATCTACGTTTTTATTGTTCATTAATACATTATAACACAGGCGTGATTGTGTTGTCACGGTGGGATCTTTGAGGAATCGCTAAAAGGCGTGATTGTGTTGTCACGGAGGGATATCTGAGGAATAGCAAACAGACGTGATTGTGTTGTCACGGAGGAATATTTGAGGAATCGCAAAAAGGCGTGATTGTGTTGTCACGGAGGGATATTTGAGGAATCGCAAAAAGGCGTGATTGTGTTGTCACGGAGGGATATTTGAGGAATCGCATCAAAGCCATTTTCCTGTATCCAAATGATATGTTTAGGATGGATTGGTTATTGCTTAACGTCCAGTAAATAATATTTCAACTATTAGCATATTCAGGGCGATATTTTCATGACAAGCCGTTCTACTCGAAACTACTTTCAAGCATTTTCAAAAACTAGATGCACATGATTTATGTGTAACACCAACTTTGGGCAGTATTTAAGCTATATCGTGGCATGACCAAATTTTACAAATAAATGTCCACATCTACTCTTAGAAAAAAAGCATTTGTTTATAAAACAATTGTGTTATATATAAAATAAAAGAAAAATTAAAAGGATAAAAACAAATTATTTGGAATTTGAATTATTGGTGTTTAACGCCACTTTCAGCAATATTTCAGCTATATCATGGCGACCAGTTTTTAGTGATGGAGGAAGCCGGAGAGACCCACTGACCCTGGGCAAGCAACTGGTAAGTTTTATCACTGGTGGCTGCAAGTCGAGTGCACTTTTTTGTAATTTAAAAAGCTGGGCGCGAACCCACGCCGTATTTATGATAGGCTTGTATGAGCTGTTAGATCTAACAACCTAACTCGTTGAGCCACCCGTCCCCCTCCCCCAAATTATTTAGAACTTATGTTATGCATTTATAATTTAGTATATAAATCTATTTTTATAAGCCTAAAATTGTATCGACATTTGTAAATAAATCAGTTCAATTGTTGATATTGTTGAATGACTGACGAACATCAGAAACATCTACGCATTCAATTAAAGCATGTTTCAGTGAATATTTGGAATTACACGGAAAACCTTCCCGTCGTTCTTCATTATTTAACAGATAACTATGTGTCAATCGTCTATGTCCTATACGGCATCTGGTCAAGACTACTTGTTCCTTTGGATTTTGATCGTAAGAACAAGGAGTCTTTCCAACCATGGAATGTTCGTGTAATTGGTTATGAATTTGCTGGTCCCAGCTATCTTGCCAGCGTGTTAAAATATATTTCATTGTGAAAGGCTTAAAATATGTGTATTGAATAGAACAAATTTTGTATTGGGTTATCCAATGCGTCCTTGGCTTCCTGATCAACTTTTAATTGCTAACATGCAAGGAAGAGTATCCGAAGAGATCATGAAGAAGCAAAGAACTTCAAAATAAGAAGTATTACATTAGCTTCAGCAATAAAGATCGAACTGGCAGATGGTAATTGGAGAGAATCGACCTGCTGTCCGAAAACAACTGCCGATACTACCCTATCACTATCATTAGAACCATCAGTATAAATTGTAGAGTATGCAGATGTTAATGGTCTAATTTCAGTAAAATGTTGCTGATTTCAGACTTAAAGGTAGTTTTTGCATTGAACCAGGAACGGAACTAGAATAGTGGTTATGTCATATCCAAATATAGATCAGAATTATTAAAGTGTGATTTTCTTCGAAATACAAAAGATTGAAATATATTGGGTTGTTTGTCATAAACATTTTCATTTAAATGACTAAAGGTCGTATGCATAATTTGAAGGATAAGCCTTCAATGTGGTGATATACTGCATATTAAGTTTGATATGCCTATTTTCAAGTGAAAACTCTTTTGATTCAACATACAAACTCTCAACTGGAGACGTTCTGAACGCTCCCAGTGAGAGTCGTAATCCTTGAAGATGAACTGGGGATTACGATATTTCTCAACTCGAGATATTTAAATTTTACAATTTTACAATCAAAAGAGAAGAAATATCAGAATCCAATGGTAGCAGAAAGGATAATTATTTGTTTCTCTTATGACCAAAATGTCCAAAAATATGCTTAAGTTGTTGATTTCCGTCGTGAATAATCATCGATAGGAAATTGGCGGAAATTCTCATGCATCCTGGTGATTAAACATATTATGAAAATTTAACCTAATGGGTAGACAAGCTCAGAATAGTAGAATATTATTTTCTTTATTCTTCCCATCTTAAATGTTTCTCTCATCAAAAAAAAAATAAAACAAACCTCTCTTTCTCCGACCCTGATCATGTAGTAAAAAGGGAGGAAAGTCTTAATATGTCAAGACAAGGGAAGACGACTTAGAGTTAAATTAATTAAAGTTACCTCTGTCATCACCATTATATACTAGTATAATGTATGTGGGTTAGTACCTGCAATAATATATATATATATATATATATATATATATATATTGTGAGTCTTGTTCAATTGACAGCTAAGAAACAAAATTATTCCACTGTATCTAATAACAAGCAAACAGTCCAAGAAAAAGAAAACCAACATGGAAGAAACTCGGTCATTTCAAAAATGGTATTACTACTGATGTTTGTATATATATAATAGACTCAGATCGATGCTCTGACTCAAATCGACGTCCACCCTTCAAATCGGCGTCCACTGACGTCATTATCTTAAATCACCCTCCAATTTTAGGATATTCTCAAATCGGCGTCCTTTCTAAACTCGCATATTTATATAGGCTCGTTTACACGATCAAAGGTTGCCATCAAAAATAATTGTAATGCCAGTTTTTTTTTTTTTTAATCTGTTTCTTAAAGTTGTTGTTTTTTTGTTTTGTGTGTTTTTAAAGCATTTTCCCATTCATTAATATTATTTAGAGCTAATGTTAGGATTATGGTTATGGTTATGTTTAGGGTTATGGTTAGGTTTAGGGTTAGGATTAGGGTTAGGATTAGGGTTAAGGTTAGGTTTAGGGTTAGGATTATGGTTAGGGTTATGATTAGGGTTAGGGTTAAGGTTAGGATTAGGGTTAGGGTTATGCTTAGGGTTAGGATTATGGTTAGGATTAGGGTTAGGATTAGGGTTAAGGTTAGGTTTAGGGTTAAGATTAGGGTTAGGGTTATGATTAGGGTTAGGGTTAAGGTTAGGATTAGGGTTAGGGTTATGCTTAGGGTTAGGATTATGGTTAGGATTAGGGTTATGCTTAGGGTTAGGGTTAATGCTAGGATTAGGGTTAAGGTCAGGGTTAAGGTTAGCTTTAGGGTTAGGGTTAATGTTAGGTTTAGGGTTAGGGTTGGGGTTAGGCTTAAGGTTAGGGTTATGCTTATGATTAAGGTTAGGGTTAATGTTAAGTTAGGATTAGGGCTAGGGTCCACTAAAATATAATGTACAATATACTCTGAATCTGGTACTGTCCCTTCTCCATCATTGTTCAAAACCATGTCCTAACGGGTGTGACGTCATTGGAAGTATACATCAGTGACGTATTTGGACGTCGATTTGAGAAGGTGAAAAACGGCCATATATTTGAGAATTGGACGCCTATTTGGGATTGGACGTCGATTAGAGGCTGGACGTCGATCTGTGTCTTACATATATATTATAAATAGTTGTTGTTATTTTGATTTTATTGTTTTATCTCTGTACCATTACTATGCACTGGCTTTATGAGGGTGTTGTTAGTTTCTATGGCTTGTCCATTTTGTTATTGCTCCTTCGGTTTTCTCTAACGTTTGTTTTCCACATAGACACACAGATATTTGCAATAGCTAACAAAGAAGACCACAGCCGTGGATTATAGATAGTACTTTCATATGTGATTTGTGGAGAAAATTTTAACGGCAAGGTGAAACATTTCAATCCAAAACTGTACGTGATTGATAAGTGAATTTGTCTTTCCCGCGTTGATATGTATTTGGCAATTAAAATCGTTGAATGGTTTAAAGCCAACATTATGTTTTTTTGTTTTTGTTATTGTTTTTTTAAAAGATCGGTGTTGATCTTCTATAAATGAAAATATTTCTTTTCTTGTTTATTACACATAGCAAATGGCCACCACTATGGGAATATATTAATTTGTTTCTGTTTCAATCGTGGTGATGATAGATTTCCAATTGTAAATTTCCCATTTTTAGCAGTAATATCGCCATCTTCCCGCATATATAGGGTTGATATAGTTGTAAAAATAATAAAATGAAGGGAAAATAATACAAACAAAACAAACAAAAACAAAAAACAAATACCACACTATGAGAACAGTTCCACAATGCATTCAGAAAATAGTAGAAACAGGACGAAAGTCGATACCTCTAAGCACACATATACATGACCAATAACTCTTCTAGATTGATACAGAAGTAGCGGAGGTAAGATATGCTTACGATCCTAAGTATCCCTTCTTATTGCAATAAGTTGATCAAAAATGTATTATTACATTTGAACGAAAGACGAATATAGGGTTTAGCCACCATTGCAGATTTTGTCCTGGAAATACGCCACAAGACGGGTATATAGGGGATACACAGAACTGACATTAGGTGTGATGAGAAATACATCGTATAGTATATAACAGAGTTCAAGGCATCTACTAACAAATAAATTTAAATTTCGTCTACAAATGGAAAATAACACCCTTGGACTTACATAAGTTGAAGGAAAGTGGATGAAGAAATATAGCAAAATTAGTTTGTTTGCTTGCGTATAGTGATGTCCTACACATATTCTGCTGTGTTTTTGTTTGTTTTTCAATCGTGGTGATGATAGTTTTTCAATTGTAAATTTCCCATTTTTTAGCTGCAATATCGTCATCTTCCCGCATATATAAGGTTTACGTTTCCCAGTTGATATATCTGTAAAAATAATAAAATGAAGGGAAAATAATACAAACAAAACAAACAAAAACAAAAAACAAATACCACACTATGAGAACAGTTCCACAATCCATTCAGAAAATAGTAGAAACAGGAAGAAAGTCGATACCTCTAAGCACACATATACATGACCAACAACTCTTCTAGCTTGATACAGAAGTAGCGGAGGTAAGCTATGCTTACTATCCTAAGTATCCCTTCTTATTGCAATAAGTTGATCAAAAATATGCAAGAAATAATTTATTATTACATTTGAATGAAAGACGAATATAGGGCTTATCCACCAATGCAGATTTTCTTCTGGAAATACGTCACAAGACGGGTATAATTACATTTGAATGAAAGACGAATATAGGGTTTAGCCACCATTGCAGATTTTGCTCTGGAAATACGTCACAAGACAGGTATAATTACATTTGAATGAAAGACGAATATAGGGCTTAGCCACCATTGCAGATTTTCTTCTGGAAATACGTCACAAGACGGGTATAATTACATTTGAATGAAAGACGAATATAGGGCTTAGCCACCATTGTAGATTTTGTTCTGGAAATACGTCACAAGACGGGTATAATTACATTTGAATGAAAGACGAATATAGGGTTTAGCCATCATTGCAGATTTTGTTCTGGAAATACGTCACAAGACGGGTATAATTACATTTGAATGAAAGACGAATATAGGGCTTAGACACCATTGCAGATTTTGTTCTGGAAATACGTCACAAGACGGGTATAATTACATTTGAATGAAAGACGAATATAGGGTTTAGCCACCATTGCAGATTTTCCCTGGTAATACGCCACAAGACGGGTATAATTACATTTGAATGAAAGACGAATATAGGGCTTAGCCACCATTGGAGATTTTGTCCTGGAAATACGCCACAAGACGGGTATATATACAGAACTAACATTATTTAGGTATGATGAGAAATATATCGTATAGTATATAACAGAGTTCAAGGCATGTACTAACAAATGGACTTTAAATTTCGTCCACAAATGGAAAATAACACCCTCGAACTTACATAAGTTGAAAGAAAGTCGATAAAGAAGTATAACAAAATTAGTTTGTTTCTTTGCGCATAGTGATGTCCTACGCATATTGTGCTGCGTTTTTTTTTCTTCTTCTTCATGTTGTGTATTCTATATGTTGCTAGTTTCTCTTGATTGTCCTTTGTTTTGATTGTCCCTTCGGTATTCTCTAACGTTTATTTGGTAAGAGTGGTCATTAGTAAGATATTGTAGTAATAGAGCTATGTGAAATTAATAGTGCTTTGGAAAATAAACATTACATTTTATTATTCACCCTTGAAATTAAAGAATGGTATTAATTGATAACCATGAAACGAAAGACTTGTATAGAATAAAACTACATTTTGTTCTTTTATATTCATACATGAACTGGAAGACTGTTTGTATAAATTATTGGTATTGTCATTGACCATAAAATTGATAGCCATGAAATGGAAGACTGCTAGAATTGATTATCACTAAGTATGTATTCTTCATATTTGTTCATGAAACCAAATATTGATTGATTGATTGATTGATTGATTGATTGATTGATTGATTGATTGATTGATTGATTGATTGATTGATTGATTGATTGATTGATTGATTGATTGATTGATTGATTGATTGGTGTTTAACGCCAACTTTAACAATATTTCAGCTATCTCGTGGCGTGAACAAATTTCATTATTAACTTAGACAATAGCAATAATTTATGAGAATACTGCAATCTTATTGGCTGTTCTTCCTGGAGCAAAATTGGTTATACATGATAACCAGGGTTGGTATTGTGGCGTCGCCAACGCATTCACTCGTCACAAACAAATTCAAATAGGCTCCTGAAATAATCGTAATTAAAATCGATGAATCATGAAAATTTGGTGTAAAAATTTTATTACAAGGAATATTTGAAATTTTTAAACAGGAAAAGTTCACTTCGCGATTTATTAAGCATAAACTGTGATAACCCAGGTTATACCGTATAACCTGTTTAAGAATTGATGATTGGTTTCAACAACATTTCAAGGAAGTTAGAGAGAGAAACAAAAACCAATTAAAATCGGGTTTATGATAAAAAAGGGAACACATACAAATCGGGCGTCAGTCTCTCTCGCAGTCGTTTTATATATGTGCCAATGAATAATTAGAATTACTCGGAATACATTCCGGTCGTTCCTCATTGTTTAATAAATCACTTGTGTGTAAATATACCATGAGCAATACGACATCTTGACAAGACTACCTGTTTTTACGGTTTCCCAGTTTTCCGGTTGTTGACTGATTTTGTCTGTTTATATACTTATGAGTTTTGACTTTCCCTTTGGAAGATTGTTCTGAGTTCGGTAATTTTGTTATTACCCTTATTTATTAAGCCAATCAAAACAATGAAAATAGTCAACAACAAGAAAAAAAATCAATATTGGGACAACTCTATTTTCAACAAATACAGTATATATTTTTTTTTCACGATATATCAAAATAAAGTCGAAATTTGTAATGTTTAGGTAATAGGAAAAACAAGTCCATTCAGTATATAATTATGAAGAATGTCTAAAAACAACAATATTGCCTAAGGTCGTTGAGTTGGGATGCCAAACATAACACCACTGACACATGTACATGACCGGGGTTAACCAGGGTTTCACGTGTCACTTCGTAATAGCTGTCCTCCTTAAGTCATCGTCAGTAACGCACAGTTGATTACGCTCTGATTTCTCTCCACTCATCAACCGGAACTCAACTGGCAAAGAAATCCTGATAGTAACGTGGTCGTATCTAAGCACTTCGATATGTCACGACGACTTTCTCTATAGCCAATCAAATCACAGCTTTTAAATGTATCTGAACCAAACAAGGAATGACTTTCAAATTATCGGGGACCGAAATGATTCTGTATAACTTTTTCAGCTCAAACGAGGATATCCACAATATCAAACGATGATTTCTATTAGTAACTATCAATAGCCTTTTTGTGCAGCATAACTGACAATGCATTTCAGTCTGTTGAAAAATCGATTTGTCCTTAGAAACGTATTGAAATACTTAGAACATACTACTATACAGTAAAAATCATACGTTATATATTTAAAATTGAAATAACTCTCATCCATATCTTTTGCTGAAATCTTAAATAATTTATACACATGCTATTGCAAAACACGTCATTTGAGGATTCACGAGGGAAGCACATTACATAAATTTACATTTAATAGGTAAAACATTTATTTAAATATTGACAGAAGAGTCATTGTGACATAATCTTGATTTTTCTAGATTATTATAATAGACAAAAGTTCGGGGTGGTTATTGTTGGTTTATGGTGTTTAACGCCACATTCAACACTTTTTCAGTAATATCTTGGCGGCCAGTTTTATTGGTGGAGAAGACCACCGACCTGATGTAAGTAACTGACAAACTTGATGGCATAATGTTGTATCGAGTACACCTCGCCTGAGTGGGGCTGGAACTCACAACTTTAGTAGTGATATGCACTGATTTCACAGGTGGTTGCAAATCCAACTACCATACAATCACGACCAGGACGGATCCCTAAGCCATAGGGTCTGAACAGGAGAAACCAAAATAATCTGAGGTTGTCTAGGCCTTTGGGGATTGATATTAGTGTTAATAATTGTCTCCATAGTTATTCATATTTCGCCTTTGGGTGTACCTGACGATGGTTATTCTAAAAACGCATCGTGCGTACTAAATTTAATATCTACAATTGTTTTACTATCACTAGATCTATACCTCTGCTGGTGGACTATTAGTCACCGCGGGTATCACCCGCCCAATAGTCAATGTTTCGATATTGACATTGTCCGTTAAATATATTTGCTAACGCAATTTTCAGTTCCAAAAACTAAGGCTCCCCACTGAGGCATAGGTGATCTTAGCCAATATTGGCTATCCTGTTTGTGGCTCTACGGTGTTCTTTATCCCAAAGACTTTAAGATTATTAAGCTTTCTAATATTTTGTCTTTCAACATGCACGATGGAAGGCTATTTCAGAAAATTTAATTTGATATTTACGTTTTAGTAGAAACTGGATCGATTTAGAATTAAAAGCGAATAAAATAGAAAGGAATTATTGAAAATTTTTTTCATGATATATCAAAATAAAATCGAAATTTTTAATGTTTAGGTAATAGGAAAAACAAGTCCATTCAGTATGTAATTATGAAGAATGTCTAAAAACAACAATAATGCCTAAGGTCGATGAGTTGGGATGCCAAGCATAACACTACTGACACATGTACATGACCTGGGGTAACAAGGGTTTAACTTGTCACTTCGTAATAGCTGTCCTCTTTAAGTCATCGTCAGTAACACACAGTTGATTACGCTCTGATGTCTCTCCATTCATCAACCGGGACTCAACTGGCAAAGAAATCCTGGTAGTAACGTGGTCGTTTCTAAGCACTTCGATATGTCACGACGACTTTCTTTATAGCCAATTAAACCACAGCTTTTAAATGTATCTGAACCAAGCAAGGAATTACTTTCAAATTATCGGGGGCCGAAATGTTTCTGTATAACTTTTTCAGCTCAAACGAGGATATTCACAATATCAAACGATGATTTCTATCAATAACTAGCAATAACATTTTAGTGCAGCGAAGCGAGGATTTCTCTGAAAGTTGACCCACGCGTGATGAGGAGAGAGTAATCATAGTTATGGTGTTTAATGCCACTTTCAACAAGATTCCAGTTATATCGTTTGATAAATCAAAGCGTAGACAGCCATGGGTTACTGGCAATGCATTTTAAAAGTCTGTTGAAAAATCGATTAGTCCTCAAAAACGTACTGAAATACTTAGAACATACTGCTATACAGTAAAATTATACGTTATATATTTAAAATTGAAATAACTCTCATCCATATATTTTGCTGAAATCTTAAATAATTTATAAACATGATATTGCAAAACACGTCATTCGATAATTCACACGGGAAACACATTAAGTAAATCTACATTTAATAGGTAAAACATTTATTTAAATATTGACAGAAGGGTCATTGTGACATAATGTTGATTTTTCTAGATTATTATAATAGACAAAAGTTCGGGATGGTTTTGGAACTGGATCGATTTTTAGAATTAAAAGCGTATAAAATTGAAAGGAATTGTGGAATTTAACCTATTGAAAATTTTATTAATTTTTCTTGATATATCTAAAAAAAAAAAAAAAAAATCTAAAT
Organism: Gigantidas platifrons; assembly: GCA_002080005.1. NCBI lineage: Eukaryota > Metazoa > Mollusca > Bivalvia > Mytilida > Modiolidae > Gigantidas > Gigantidas platifrons. The sequence goes on from MJUT01060761.1 coordinate 303,138, forward strand.
GTTTAATGTGAAAATAGGAAAAACAAGTCCATTCGGTATATAATTATGACGAATGCATAAATCATTAATGTTTCAAGCAAATGTAATGATCAGTAGAGCGTAAAATTTCAATTCTGGTTTTAAAGACGATGTTGCTTGTAGTATATGTTTACAGTTGCTTCAGTCAACAGTTAGAGAATGTGTTATATTCAAACTACAGTGATAATTTTAATTTGCGTCAGATTTACAACATCCTCATTATTAACCTTATGTGAAAATGACGCTAGTTATTGCAATAATCCAAATCTTTATGAACTAGGATCTATTACTTACGGAAAGTGTAACGTTGGTTATGTTCTACACCGAATAGAGAAAACTAATCTCCTGGAGTGTGTAAAAAAATGTTTGACACTGGCAAACTGTACATCAATAAATTTCAGAAATCCATGGCAATTGTGCGATTTAAATGGCGGGGGCGACTTTCAATATAATCTAGTAGATGAAGGAGGATGTATGTTTAGTGAAATTTCAGAATGGCCACAGGTACTAATCATTAATATTTTTCTTTATTACAAATTATTGTTTTCATATGAATTTTATTTATGTGTTTCCTTTATCCAATTGTTGTAAAGTTTGTCAGTGACTTGCGACAGGTCTGTGGTTTTCTCCAAGTACTCCGGTTTCCTCCACAATTAAAACTAACCTCCACAATATAACTGAAATATTGCTTAAAGTGGCGTTAAACACTATTACCCTAATCATAACTTCCAATTGTTGTTTTTCTACATATTTCTCATTTTAAAGTAAGCGCTTGTGTGGCCGAGTGGTTCAGGTCAGTGACTTCTGTCGTCTAACGTGCTAAGGAGTCCATACACTTATATGAATAACATATTGTCTCATCGGCCAGTTCGTGATAACTGTTATTATTTTTCCTTTATACTGCAATTGGTAACTTTACAGCATTGATAAAGGGGGTCGTATAAACTTTTACTTTATACTGGACAATGTCCTGTATAAAGCATTTATGCCACGCCCCTTTTTGGAACTTTTGCTTTACTGGACAATGTCCTATATGTAGCATTTTTAAATGGGGCTCATGACGGGGAATACGAATTTTAATTATTTGTTTTATGTAGAAAACAGTGAGAAAAAAATATAGTACTGCAGTATAAAAACAATATAGGTATGATGTCTTTTTAGATGAGATTTATATGTATTCGGCAGCGCCTCGCAGTACCCCTGTTTCTTAGCCTCATCCAAATAAATCTCATATAAAAAGACACCATACCTATATTGTCTAATTATCCCGCCAATATATCTATCCTATTGTAGTTTTTCCTTTATCTAACTGTTGTTCATGGACACATGCATAATATTATAGTTTCTTCTTTATCTAAATTCCTGTACATGAACATATTTTTATAGTTGTGCCAATATATAATTGTTTTAAGTCAATATATCTATCCTATTGTAGTTTTACCTTTATTTAACTGTTGTTCATCGACATATGCATAATTTTCTAGTTTCTCCTTTATCTAAATTTCTGTACATGAACATATGTATATTTTTATAGTTGTATCGATATTTAATTGTTGGGAATCTACATATAAATCTTTTTATAGTTGCTCATTTATCTAACTGTTTCTAATTGCTCATAATATTCTAGTTGCTCTTTCATCTAATTTTGTACACCAACATATCGTTCTTATAATTGTTTCTTTTTCTAATTGTTGTAAGATAACATAGGCACCCTATTATCACTTTCCTTCTTCAAACTGTTGTTCTTTAACATATGTTTGATATTGTAGTTTTTCCTATATTTAATTGTTGTACTTCAACACAGATATCCAATTAAATACACGTGCACATTGGTGGTATAATGCTTACCACAGACCAGATAATGTCCGCGTTGAACGACATGTCTATCCGCGGACTGTTGGTTCAGTGAGCTAGCACTTTTAAATTTCAATTCAGCGTTTTGGTCTAGAACAAAGCGGACATTATCACATCAAAATGTACTTTCTTCCCGCCATGATACAACATTACGTGATAAAGTTTGTCAGTGACTTGTGACAAGTCAGTGGTTTTCTCCGGGTACTCCGGTTTCCTCCACCAATAAAACTGACAGCCACGATATAACTGAAATATTGCTGAAAGTGGCGTTAAACTCCCTAGCCGTAACCGTTTATATTTCGTTTCGTATTTGTATGTTTCAGGCTCTAGCGGGGTCATGTGCTGGACATGATTGCACAGAAGGAAAGATGTGTACAGGCAAAACAGCTGATGGTCGGTTTGAGTGTACATTTAAGTGTAAGTATTTCATCTTCTATATTTTACGATTTCCTACATTGGGACTTTATTAGAAGTTTGGATTATACAGGATTCTGGTCTGTACAGGGTTTAGTTTAGACAGGTTTTACTGCAATGCAATATTTCATTAATGGTTTATAGTGTTTAATGCCACTTTCAACAATATTTCAGTTATTTCATGGAGGTCAGTTTTATTGGAAGAGGAAAATGGAATACCAGCAGAAAACCACCGCCCTGTCGTAAAGCACTGTCAAACTTTATCACATAATGTTGTATCGAGTACACCTCGTCATGAACATGGTTCTAACTCACAAACTTTAGTGTGATAGTCACTGATTTCACAGGTAGTTGTAAAACCAACTACCATATGATCACGTCCACGACTGTCCCAATATGTCATTGAAGCTGGTTAGTTGTTGATTCAATACATGATGTGATAGTATTACATGTACCATCCGGAGAAACCAGAAATGACACAGAAAATGAAGATTTCAATTATATAGAGTAGAAACAGTTGAATTTAAGTGCATTCATTTTGGGGTTGACGTGTAGACTTAGTGTGCCTTTCACAGATTTTATTTTCAATCATAATTTATTTTTGAATGATAATGATATGGACATTATACGTACACGTACAACAAAGGAAAGGGGGGAAATATACAAACAAAGTTCCATAAAACGCCTGTCCCCTATTTTTTATTTTCAATCACGATTTTACTTTATATGATATGGACTTATGCGTACACGTACAACACATGAGTGAGTGATTGTTGTTTAACGCCAACTCAGACATTTTTCAGCTATATCACTATAATTTTCAATGAGATGATGATGAGGTCCGCTTTGCACTAGATCAATATGCTAATGTGGGTTTTTATATTGAGTTCACTAAAACAACAGTCCGCGAATAGACAGGTAACTCACATCAGATACATTATCCTGATTCCCAGCCACCCAGTGTTTGCGCTTTCTCCTTAATGCTGCGTGCTTAGCGGAGGAACAACACATACCAATTTCACAGTCTTTGGTATGACCCGGTCGGGGGTCGATAAATTTATTGATTGGTGTTTAACGCCAACATTAACAATATTTCAGCTAGATCTTGGCGTGAAAAACTATACGATAACCATTACATCGACGATGCGGGTATGCTAAATTGAAGTTCTAATAAATGAAAAAACCAACATCGATGCCTTGATTAAATCTAACAAAATTTATTTGAAGCATTATAATGCATAATAACTGGAATTGAAACAGAAATATCACTGACAGTCCTCCTCAATATTTCATATATCAACACAAATCTGTTTCAGATTGTCCAGAAGCACCGTGTGCTTCAAATGCAGAGATAATTGAGACATTCGGTTTATATAGGAGTGTAGGCCGTGGTATTAAGTATGGATGTCAAACTGGATATCACATGACCGGAAGACCATTTGCGGTCTGCAAGCATCCTGGATATTGGAATGTTATGTTTGCATGCTCTTCTAGTAATTAAATAGTCAAATTTGTTGTCACATATCACACATGCTTATTACAATCCGTGCATGTTCAAGCAATTTTTAAAGGTTTTGTTCTATGGGATACATTTAATTTGAACTATTTTCGTTTTTCCAAAACTTTATGTTAAAGTTAATGTAATGATATGTCTTAATAATATTTGTCACAATGCAAAATGAAGTTTTAAAAAGAACAGTTTGAAGATGCCATGGAGTAATCAGAAGTATGAAACAAAGGAAGGACAGACAATACAATGACTAAAAGAAAAAGGACAAGCAATAATCTATAAAACACAACACAGAAAAATGCAAATTGAGCAACACGAAGCCTAATAAACAAGGGATGAACTCATGTGCTCCGGAAGGGTTGGTAGTTCCTTCTCTACTGATATACAGTATTTATGTGCACATTATAAGAGATGGTGTTCTTATAAAGTGTATGCCGGAGTTATATACAAATGATAAACAGATATAACACATAACACATTGTAAGACCGAATTATAATCCATGACACCATGGACACAAAATAAACTACAAGAGAACTACCATAGTAACCTGTGTCTCTGGATTGTACATTCGGTATTCTCTAACGATTATTGTAATCCATGACAAACTGCTTACCCTTCTGGAGGACCTGAGATCACCCCCGGTTTTTAGTGGGATTCGTGTTACTCTGTCTTTAGTTCTATATGTATGCTTTGTAGATTGTTGTTTGTCCTTTTGTAATTTTTCTTTTGGCCATTTGTTGTCTGCGTTCTGACAACCCCTTTGGTATCTTCAAGGTCTTCTCATACCAAATTGAACTACATGAGAACCAATTATTGTGAAATATGACAACCTGGATACTAAATTAACTTTATGAGAACCAATTTTTGTAAGCCATGGCAAGCAAAATACACGATAAAGTGTAATATGAAATAAAATACCACTCTGTTCTAAAATCCAATAGCATAAATCGTAGAAAAACAACCCTAACACACAAATAAACGACAGCTGCCTTTTTTTTAATCTTGGTAAGGGCACTTCAATAAAAAGTGGAGGGGTTAAGATAGTTTTATGAGAACAAACTGTTGTAATTAATAACAACTAACCTGGTCATACACTGAACTCCATGGAAGCCAACTATTGAAAACTACGAAAACCTGGATGTCAGATGTATTACCTTATAACCAAACATTATATCCCACGACAAGCTGGATTCAACATGATCTCCGTGAACACAAAGCATTGTAATATTTCACAATTTCGATATAAAATGGACTCCATAATAGCCAAGCATGATAATCATTAAGCTTGCCAACGAGCTACCAAATCGAAGGTCCCTAGTAGGTAAGTTCAAGTCATCACTTCGAAAATTTCGATTTACCGTTACGGAATGTATGTGTCATAACTATTCATGGATGTGTTCCGTTTGTCGTAATCATTCGTGTTGCTCGATCTTTGGTATTCTATGTAATATTTTCTCGAAAACAAAAATGTTTTTTGGCCATTCTTAGTCATTGTATTGCTGGTCCTTCGAATTACGGTTTCTGATTACCCCTTGGTATTTTTAATTTTTCCTGATAAAACATTTACGAAATAATTCATTGAACCAATACCTTGTATATATGTATCAGCAATACCTTGTATATATTTATCAGTAATACCTTGTATATATGTATCAGCAATACCTTGGATATATGTATCAATATGCTCTATAAATCACTCAGGAATGAAGGCATGTGCAAAGCATATGCTACCAGCAATTTTATCACATCATTGTTTATATAACTAATGAAAAACGTCATAGTAGAAAAATATACGATATTCAAATTCACATAATATATAGTAATGAAGACTAGGTACGGAGGAAGATTCCCAGGGCTGAAACTCTCAGAGTTGCTCAGTCAGCGCGTCCCTAGGTGGCGGATATGACGAATCCTCTCGATAGAGTGGGGAAGGTTGTCAGATTATAATACGGAAAGTCTAACCGTGGATTATATTAGGTAACGTGATTGGTGAGTGTTAAGCTTCCTGTACATTATTGACCTATTTG
>MJUT01060764.1:0-11503 GCA_002080005.1 Gigantidas platifrons
AGCCAAGATGAGAGGTGATTGTTCGTTCTGTTGGTATAGGTGAAACTGATGACCATAAGACTGAGGCCGTGTTCTTCTCAGCCAAGATGAGAGGTGATTGTTCGTTCTGTTGGTATAGGTGGAACTGATGACCATAAGATTGAGTCCGTGTTCTCAGGGTTTGTTTTCATTAGGTTTACCATTCTACTTTTCAGTTGTTTGTGACTGTCCCAATGGCTACATGAGACACGATGACACGTGTTATAAACTGTTTTCCTCTACACGAGCAACATGGGCGGAAGCGTTTGTGAGTATAATACAGTATCAAAATAAATATTATATGCCTACAATTTGACCTCATATCACTCTAGTTAAACATTTAGCACCTATGTTGTTGTTGTTATTGTTGTTGGTATTTTTTTTTGTATTTTCTCTTTTTGGGGGAGTGTAGATTTTGCTATTTTGAATTATATTTGGATAAATGGTGGACTGGTGGTTTTCTTCAACAATTATTATTCTAAATCCAAACTTGTCACAACATTGCATGATTATGTGAAATCAAATTTGAAAACAATTTTTTTTTGTATATCTCTGGTTATTTGAAATGACAGTTTGCAAACTTTGAATCCCCCATCCGTTTCCTTTTTAATTTCTCTTGTGATAATGCAATTCTTTCAGTGTCATGACAATCTGACAGTTTTTGTTTTGTTTTGGTCTTTTAAAATGTGCACAAGATGTTTTTGTAAGTTAAATTATAATCGAATGTGCATTTCTAGCAAATTCACAAGTAAGATATATTTTGACAAAGACGGCCAGAGTCCTCCCCTCCCCCCCCGGTTTTAGTGGGGGTCGTGCTGCTCGATATTCAGTTTTGTGTGTAGTGTATTATAGATCATTGATAGTCCTTTTGTTTTCTTTTGGTCATTGTATTGTCTGTCCTTCTTCGATTTGCGGCCTTTGATTACTCATTTGGTATCTTCAACCTTTTCAGAGAACCAACAATTGCATTTGGAATTACTAGATTGTTGGGTACGCTAATATTCCGGCTCATGGTCTGTCTTATTTTCTGGTTCAAGAACGCTGCTCATCCAGGTGTATGCTAGAATTGGTATTTTACTCTCATGTGGAAAATACTTGCATGACCGCATTATTTCGCTAAGAGGGCAGGTTTGGACCCATAAACCTACTTTAACCCCGCCATTTTACGAACTTGCCTGTATCAAGCCAGGAAAGTGAACGGGTCATTTATATACATGTATGTGTTAGAGGTATCAATTTTGTCTGTTTCTACTGTTTTTCTGTCAGCTTCTGAAATTGCCTCGACAGTGTGGTTTGTTTTACTCTATTATTGCAGATATTGTTTGAAATACGAGAAAAGTCTAGTTTTTTTCCAACATATATTTATTTTTGTGTTCCCATTTAAATAGGATTGCATTTGATTGTTTTGAATTTAGATGTATTGTCAGCTTTTTGGTGCGGACTTGGCAGTCATCGATACAGCAAGAGAGCAGAACTTTGTAGAAGGTTTTCTCAGAAGAGAATTCAAACCAGGTAAGAAATAAACCATACACATTCTAAAAACATTGTGTTAACCAAGTAGTCATTTACAGATAACCAAGTTTGATTAAATATAGTATACCATAGACATGGTTTTTGTATTTTATTTAATAGCATTACACCATCGTAATCTTGACTACGCCCATGGGATATAGAGTTCTAAATTTGCCATGAATGCTGTAGATAAACAAATAAAACCGCATCGGTGGTGTAATGATTAGCGTGCTGTCGCCTCGAGTTCGGTGGATCGTAGGCCCGGGTCCAGGTCGGGTCAAACCATGGACTATAAAATTGGTATTTGCTGCTTCTCCGCTAAACGCACGCAGAATTCTGGAGTAAACGCAAAGACTGGTTGGCTCGAAATCAGAATAATGTATCCGAATGGGGCTACATGTTGTCTACCCACAGACTGTTGTTTCAGTGAGCTAGCACTATAAAAATCCATTTAAGCGTGTTGGTCTAGTACAAAGCGGACATCATCATCATAGTCTTCATCATGTATCATCGAAATGTAGCTTGTTCTCGCCATGATATTTCCCGCTTGGAGTTAAATAAACAGGAATGTTATAATGGTATGTATTTATAGGCATGCCGAATGGTGTGTGGATAGGCGGAACAGATTCTTTGGTTGAGGGTGAATGGCAATGGGTTAAAACTGGTGCTTCAATCAATGATCAAGAATTCACTCACTGGTACCCTGGAGAACCAAATTCTTTAGGAAGAGTAGGCGAAGATTGCATGGATCTCCTTCACCATGAAAATTATAACTGGAACGATGAAAGATGTGAAGTCCATAATAACTTCTTGTGTGAGAAACCGTAAGTTTTCAAACTGTGACAACATTCTTTAGAAAGAAAGGACAGACAACACAATGGGCAAAAGAAAAAGGACAAACAACGATCTATACAAAACATTACACAGAAAACAAAAGATCGAACAACAGGAACCCGGTGATAAGTCATAGATGTCGTTATGATTTTAATGTTATCAAGTTTCTGTTCAAACCGTATCATAGAAGCCACTCGGACATGTCAATTCGGTTGTTTCGAATCATTTCCATTCCGTCAAAATTTTGTTATTTTCGTCTGCCAGATCACGTGATTTCGATGGAACTGCTGGTCCTGAGCTTCCGGTGTCAATGTACACAACAAAAACTCCAATCGATATGTGCCGATTTAACGTTCGATTCTCAAGTTAAAAATATCTTAACATTTTCTGTAAAAGACAGATATCAATTAAATTATTTTATTTGTATCAAAGACTTCAACGCAGAGACAAATAATTCTTTAAAATTAAATTTGTTTTCTCTCTTTATTTGCGGCTGTCAGCATCATGAAAGGAAAACGATCTGCCTTTATGTATATATTTCTTATACAAGACAGATAGTGGGGTACCGAACACCAGTATTTATTCAGCGGTTTCCTTGGCGTCTCCATATTACAATTACTTATAATCTACCGCATCTACGACTATGATATGCTGACGTTGACACAGTAATAGCGTAAACACCGGAAGTCGCCTGCCTATTTGTTCAGACGTCAAGACACGAAAAAGACGGAACGTGGTCGGAATTGACATGATTCGAAACAACCGAATTTATACTGTTTATCTGACAAAAACGGGACAACGATATATTAAGATAATTAAAATTTACAGGAAAAAGAAAATGATTTCTAGATTTAGTGTATGATGTGTCTTCATAAAATGATACATTTACTTGTTTGTGTGTATCTTGTTGTAGTAGTGTTATTTTCTGTAAGCAAATCATTTCTCTATTTTAGGGCCGTAACTGGTGGACAAATAATTGGATGAATGAGAAAATTCCCTTTCACCAAACCACAGAAAGTATAGAAAGACAGTGTGTACCAATATTAAAATTCGTTAAAGTACTCAATTGTTTTATTTCAGAAGAATACGATTTTTAATTGCCACAAAATAATAACCAGAGGTACTGTGAGTAAAGTCCATAGATCGCTGTTTGTCATTTTGTCCTTTTTCGTTTGGCCATTGTGTTGTCTGTCCTTCTTCGATTTACGAATTCTGATTACCATTTTGGTATCTTCAAACTCTTCTCATAAAATTATATCCTCGTACCTCTGCGTTCATCAAAACATTCAAAAGCGTAAACTGACCCAAACCAGTTTATACAAGTATAATCTGTTCAGCAATTTCAACTCTTCCTTATAATTTAATTTTTACAACAAAATTTAATGATTCTTCGATTTTAATAACGATTATTTCATGTGACTATTTGAATTTGTCGTTGGCGGATGAACACGTTGGTGACGTCACAATACCAATTCAGGTTATCAAGTATAGCCAAAATTTCTCCAGAGGAATTAGCCAATCAGATTGCAGTATTCAAATCAAATTAAATATTTAAGGAATATTTTTAATTTTTGAACAGGTTATACGATATAACCTGGTTCGGGGCAGTTTACGCTTAATAAACCGAGAACCGGTTTATGATAACGTAAACTGTTCCAAACCAGGTTATACAAGTATAACATGTTCAAAAATGTCAAATACTCCTTATAATTTATTTTTTACAACAAAATTTAATGATTCCAATATTTTAATTACGAATAGATTAATTTGATGACTTTAAGAGATTTTGATTGGATAAAAAAATTTATGTTATTTTCCATAAACACAATTTTTAACCGGAAGTCACATGTTGGGGTCTCAATTGGGAATTTTTTTAATTAGTCACAAATAGTCAAATAGTCACATGAAATAATTAAGGATTGATCACAATTTTTTGTTCGGTTCATTCGATATAAACTCAAAAATGTGGTACACACCCTTGCGTAACCCGCTTTGCGGATAGAAAGTGTGCACCACATTTTTGAGTTTATTTCTTCATGAACCGAAAAAATTTGAGATCAATCCTTAATTATTTCATGTGACTATTTGAATTTGTCGTTGAATACCAACCCAGGTTATCAAGTATAACCAAAATGTTCTCCAGTGGGATTAGCCAATCAGATTGCAGTATTCAAATCAAGTTAAATTATAAACCAATTAATGCTTGTTTTATGGTGTTTAACGTTACTTTCAACAATATTTCAGTGATATCGTGGCGGTAACTGGTGGACAAATAAAGTGAATAAAGTGAATCTAGAAAAGGAAAATCAGACATGAGTAACTATAGATGGAAATATATACTATTACACTATATAAAGAGTTGTTCATATCTATGATCTATTGATTGTTGTTTAACGTCAAGTGAGCAGTTGACACCATGACAAGAACAAGTTTATAAACGATAAATCGGGTTTCTCCCATTATGACGTCATTTTAACCCCGCTGAACCAGTGGTGGAAAAATCTGTAATCCTCTAGAGGATTAAAATGTCTCGTGCCTTTCCCCGCATTTGACTCGTTTGACTCGTTTGACGGCTTTTGAAATAAAGTTCGTGTTTAATAGGAGAAACAAATTCTCCTTCAGTTGCCCATGTGGGTTACGATATTTCTCCACTCTCGAGAGTTAAATTAAAAATTTTAACCACTCGCCTGACGGCTTGTCTTGTGGTTAAAATTTTTGATTTAACTCTCTCTATAACAGGGATTGACCTTTGGGTGGATAGTTTGATTGCCGCAAGTAAAAAAGGGAGGGGTAAATGATAGGGGCGGGGAATTTTTGTCTTACAATAGGCTACAAACTATCAAACTTATACTAATTATGGTTTACTTTAAGTTGTCTTCAACATGCAAAGAGCGCTGACTTCCCAAACACGAGGAACTCATTTACATCCCTTCCTAAGGGTCCTCTCCAGGCACCCTCTTTGGAGGGGTTACACCTTTCAACTGAGTAACTATGTCTCATTTCTATACCGCCATCCGCGGAATTTCATTGGGTGTTGGTATATACCAAATGTAAAATATTATTCAATTGGTAGCAATACATAACCAAATTCTATTTCATAATTTTTAATATTAGGATCCGGTTATACTCATAGACGGGGAGCGTCTTGGTGATTGACATCACTAGCTGTAGTTTCACTGTTAGTTGATGAATTGCCGTACATTGTGCACGGGATTTGTATAGATGTTTGTGAACTCAGGAAACGACGCTTCAATCTTCTGCCTATCTCCCTGGTAAGCTGTTCTGGACAGTCTGTGTCGGGACAGTTCCCAATATCTCTTTCATGAAACTCGTCTTTTATTTTCTACAGATAATTATAAAAAAATGTTTTAAAAAATGCACAGTATAGTCTTTGTTTTTACTGTTGAAATTCAATTAGCGTTTTTTTTTCGTCTTTGTTTTTGCTGTTGAAATTCAATTAGCGTTTTTTTTCTACCATTTTACTAATAAATGTATTAAAGGCATATTGTCTACGATTTTGTTGCAAAATTTTAACTGTCCATAAATGATTTATTTAAGCTATCATTAAACAGTTATGCTGCAAAAGATACGATTGGTGTTCTTTTTTTGACAAAAAAGACCCAAAACAATCGTTAACGGAATTATTGTCCAGGATGACAAAAATTCAAAGTGAAAGTAACAGCGCCACGTATAAAAAAACGGAAGTTCGGAACTCTCGGAGTTTTAGCTTTGAGGTAAGGAAAATACTGTTAAGATTCAAACACTTCAAACTGTCACGCTCGTTTAATGTTGTTTGAATCTTAACGTTTCGTAGCGTACTCGCCAATAATTCGGTGTTTAATCTTCACTTTATGAAGGTCAGTACGGAAAACGAAAATAATTTTGGGTATGAAAAATTACGGTTTTGGTAGACAATATGCCTTTAATATAACATTATACTGCAATTGGTAACTTTACAGCATTGATAAAGGGGGTCGTATAAAACTTATGCTTTATACTGGACAATGTCCTGTATAAAGCATTTAGACCACGCCCCTTTTTAGAACTTTTGCTTTATGCTGGACAATGGCCTGTATAAAGCATGTAGGCCACGCCCATTTTTGGAACTTTTGCTTTATACTGGACAATGTCCTGTATAAAGCATTTTTTAAATGGGGCCCATGACGGGGAATACGAATTTTAATTATTTTTTTATATAGAAAACAATGAGAAAAAAATATAGTATTGCAGTATAAAGACAATATAGGTATGGTGTCTTTTTATATGATATTTATTTGTATTCGGCACGAAACAGAGGGACTGCTCGGCAGAACCTCGCAGTACCCCTGTTTCTTAGCCTCATCCAAATAAATCTCATATAAAAAGACATTATACCTATATTGTCTAATTATTACCATACGCGATATATGAAAAAATGTACAATAAAAGAAAATAACATTAATGTACCGGTTATTAAAAAACATACGTGATAGTCTTTCCAACACCATCGTCCAATCAGACATTATATTTCATTTAGTCGTGTTAGCAAAAAAAAAATTAAAGAGACACAAGACATCACATTTGGAAAAGGCATTAATATGGCGATGTTTTCACTGTGTTTTGAGGTTTGAAGTTTGACAATGTTTTCGCTGTGTGTTTTGAGGTCGGTCGATGTTTTTGCTGTGTGTTTTGAGGTCTGCCGATGTTTTCGCAGTGTGTTTTGAGGTCTGCCGATGTTTTCGCTGTGTGTTTTGAGGTCTGCCGATGTTTTCGCTGTGTGTTTTGAGGTCGGCCGATGTTTTCGCAGTGTGTTTTGAGGTCTGCCGATGTTTTCGCTGTGTGTTTTGAGGTTTGCCGATGTTTTCACAGTGTGTTTTGAGTTTTGCCGATGTTTTCACAGTGTGTTTTGAGTTTTGCCGATGTTTTCACTGTGTGTTTTGAGGTTTCAGGTCTGACGATGTTTTCACTATGTGTTTTGAGGTTAGAGGTTTAACGATGTTTTACTGTTTGTTTTGAGGTTAGCGGTTTGACGATGTTTTTATTGTGTTTTGGGGCTTGAAGTGTGACGACGTTTTCAGTGTGTATTGAAGTTAGAGGTCTGACCGTATTTTGATTGTGTGATTTGTGGTTTAAGGTCTGACGATATGTTCACTGTGTGTTTTGAGGTTAGCAACAATCCAGCAGCACCTGCATATGGAGTATGTATCTCTCAGTTGATACGATATAGCTTGTGGTTCCTATCAGGATTTCCTTGGTAGAGGGTTGCTGCTAACAAGGAAGCTACTGAACTAAGAAATCCTCATAGTTAAGTTGAAGTTATTACTTCGACAATTTCAAGGTCGCCACCATGACTTGGTTGACCGTTATGCAATATCTGTGTCACAAATGACCACGGGTATGTTTCACTTATCGTAACACTTCCCGACCCTTTCCGCATTCATGACTTATCACCGGGTTTGTAACTAGATTAACACGACGGATGTCACTCGTGGAGCAAGAACTGCCTACCATTCCGGAGCACCTGCGCTCACCCCTTGTTTTTAGTGGGGTTCGCGTTACTCGATATTTAGTTTTATATGTATGTTTTGTAGATCGTTGTTTGTGTCCTTTTGTACTTTTTCTTTTGGCCATTGTGTTGCCTGTTCTTCAATTTATTAATTCTGATTACACCTTTGGTATATTCAAACTCTTCTTTCTTATCATTGAATTATACCTTTACAAAATATTGTCTTCTCTCTTTATATTTCTGGTCAAATATGATACTGTCTGGATAACCAAGTTGCTTGCGTATATGTTGAAGGTTGTTTTGCAGGTATAGTTCTGGTAAGCGTTCTGCTCTCTGTAGGGCATGTTCCAATTCGGCTGAATTTCTGAAGAATAGTGTTAATAAATGTGTACAGAATGAAGCAAATCGTATTTCACTCTTACATTTCATGTCTTTATTACTAATACAATGTAAATAATGTGGCATTTGTACATATATGTTCCACTACATAATGTACTAATATATTGTTTATACAAGGGAGAAGATGTCCCAAGTTGGAAAACTTGTATCTGATCCTATTGTCATGTTTTGTTACAGTAAAATATGTTTAAGCTAAATTTAACAATACCAATGCAACTGTAATATTTGAACAATGTACATGTATGTTTTGCGATACTGGATGGCAAATGTATGTGTGTGTGCATATTATTTCTTTGTAAGTTTGTTTGTTTTGTTTTGTACCAAATTTCTGTATGCCAAACTTACAATTTAAATTCTTCGACAGCACTGTTAGAAATATTGCCTGGAAACATGATCCTTCTCTTTCTACTTCGACTGCAGTCTTGCAATAGCTAAAAATTGTCACTAAATGTATATATACAGTCCAACCTGTATATAAAGGGCACTAAAGGCATCCTGAAATATACCCTTTGTCAACAATTGCCCTATATGATTATATACAGGTTCAAATTGCATGCACTATTCATTAATGAGAAAAATGAGGTTGCACTTGATAGACAGTGATTTGCTATATAGAGGTGCCCTTTAATGCAGGTTTTGGTTGTATTTATACACACACACTGTTCAAGGTGTTTTTTTTTTTATAAATAGTTAACAACGAGCTCACTGTTCAAGATCGCTAAAACACTTTCCTTAATTTAGAAACAAAATAGATCTTGATATAATTGATGGTTGGTTGGTTTATGGTGCTTAACGCCACTTTCAGCCATATTGTGGCGTTCAGTTTTATTGGTGGATGAAACCGGAGTACCCGAAAAAAAACACCGACCTGTCGCAAGTCACTGATAAACTTTATCACATAATGTTGTATCGAGTATACCTCGCCATGAACGGGGTTCGAACTTAAGTGTGATAGACTCTGATTGCACAGGTAGTTGTAAATCAAACTACCATAGGATCACGACCACGATGGTCCCAATATACAATTGAATCAGCAATAGATTACTAATATAAGAATATTAAATACAAAAGCAGGAACAAAATGTTGTCTTTATTCTGTTAATTACTACTAGTGATTAATACAATTAAGGATTGATCGCAATTTTTTTTCGATTCATGAAGAAATAACCTCAATCAGGTTGTACATACCGTGTAACCCGCGTTGCGGGTTACGGAAGGGTGTGTACAACCTGATTGAAGTTTTTTTTCGAATGAACCGAACAAATGATTTCGATCAATCCTTATAAATTAATCCAAACTTTTTTCAAAATAAGGCAAATAATCGGAAATATATTTAAATATCCCCAAACGTGCCTCATTTAAAGAAAATCACCCGATGACAATGGCACGCGACGCCTTGAGAGCGACATCTAATTTCAGATTCCGTACATATGAAAATAACCTCAACTTTTTAAACCAATCAAAACACGTACAATGTATGAAATGACATGTGACTTTAAAATTAATTTATTCAGAAAACACTCTCGTGCATTTGAAACGTCGTTAATTATTATCACCAATGTAACTGTATAAAATGTCTTTAACTTAAGCAAACATACCTCCTCTGCCCCCATACCTTGTGGAATTAAAGGCGTGTCTATTGGCGGCCAAAATTCTTCTGGGAAATCATATACACCATGTTTTGGTGTCGGGAGTTGAGCATTACCTATAATAATGTGCTTAAATAGAGCAATATACAGGCACTAGACACTATACCAATAACAATTCCATAGTAAATGGTAAAAAAATAGTGTCCTGCATAATATAAAAAGAGAAGGCTTCTAATGCAAAAATTGCAAAAATGTAAATGAATCAGTTTATTTTTTCGTGAACGGTTTTCACTTTTAAACTGCAGTAATTATTTTGCTGTGTTTATTTGCTTGTTTGTTTTTGTTTTTTGACGTAGGACTACCAAATGATTTCTACGCCACATGATTTATTGGCTAGCACCGATACACGTCACCTTTGTTATGTTGCTGATCGTCCATGATTGTCCTGTTCGTTACGGAATATCTACATATATATACGAAATTCAAATAAATGTAAAATATTAGATTTTGATAGTAATTGGACATTTAACAAACGGAAAACATACATCTACTTTTCCAATGATAAGATGATTGGTTGATCTTATGGTGTTTAACGTCACTTTCAACAATATTTCAGTTATATCGTGATGGTCAGTTTTATTGGTGGAGGAAACCGGAGTACCTGGAGAAAACCAACGACCTTCGGCAAATCGCTGACAAACTTTATCACATAATATGAACGGGATTCGAACTCACAAGAACAGTGGTTATAGGCACCGATTGCATATGTAGTTGTAAATCAAATTACCAAACGATCACGGCCAATATTCTTGGGTGTGTTGGCATTATTTAGAATGAATACATAGCGACTTTGTGTCGATTTCGACCAGTGAGTCGATAGAAGACATATCGAAATGAAATTAACCAATCACAGATCAACTTTTAAATTGGGATCTCATTAACCGATTCAACCCCGCCATATGTTTGTGTCTGTCCCAAGCCAGGATACGGATTTCCAACGTCATTTGTCGAGGTCTGTGAGTGAAGGTGACAGATGATTGTTCGTTTTGTTGATATTGGTGGAATTATTGGCCATCACTGTTTGAACTTACTTTTCATAGAAATGTCGCCCCACTCGGACACATTATTCTGATTCCGAGCCAACCAGTCGTTACTCTTAATTCTTTGTACTGCGATCAGGGCTCAAAGATATCAACTACCGGTACCACACTCGAGGTTAGACCGCTAACCATTACACCACAGATGCGGTTTAATTTATATTGTACTCAGTGCCAACTGTACCAATAGTGTATACCTCTTAGTTCTGTTGCTATCGGTAAGGACTCGTGTTGAATAATATTTGAATGTTCCATCCTCTCTGGTAACGGTAATTGTCTGCCATTTTTATATTTGGACTCTAAAAATCTAACTTTTTCATCCCTTTGTGTCATATCTCTTAAAATTAGACTTTTACACTTAAACGATTTGCAACTGAAATTTAATTATTTGAAAGTTAACATACAGACCAAACCAGAAAAAGATCTTGGTGTAAATGAAAATGAAACAAAATATACAATGTATATAAAATTTTGGTTCATGGTATTTGCTCATACAGATAGCAATGAAATAATGATGAAATGAAGATTATCAAAATGTATATTTCAATTGTCACCGAAAACCACTGTTT
>MJUT01060766.1:0-11519 GCA_002080005.1 Gigantidas platifrons
ATAGTTTTCTTCTGAGATGTTACCGGAATTTTTTTTTAGAGTGTTATAAATTTTGAGTTTACTGTTATCATCAATGTCTGTTATTTTCTTCTTGAATAAGTTTGCATAGCAATATTTAATTTCTGATTTTATTTTGTCTCTTGTAAATTTTGTTATTTTTTTCAAAGAGTATTCCTTAATTTTTTCCAAATCTAAATTTAAATCTTCCATCACATCTTTAATATATGTAAACCATGAGTAAATGCACTTATCATCAAAATTTTTAGAAACTGATATTACCCCAAAAAAATCCAGATCACTCCAAAATTATGTAGTGTCATTTAATTCGTTGGTGTTAATTTTCATGAATAAACTGATAGTGAGATTTTCGTTAGGATTTGAATTCTTGGTTTTAATTCTTACTCATAGCTGCTTTGCCTATACATGCCTTTCTCATGTTGCGCTTAATTTCATGGTTTGAAAATACCAACGAAACACATGAACATTGGTATGAAATTCACCGTCTAATATATATATATGTTTTCGTGGTTTGATAATACCAACGGAAGCCACGAAAATTGGTATTCAATGAATAAAGCTAATTCACTGTAGTCCAAATTACTGCTGGTATCAGTAGTGTTAATCTATAAGTGTGAAGACAAAACTAAACAAATATGAATTCGAGTTTTATTCAATAAACGTTAGAGAAAACCGAAGGGGAAAATAGAATGGACAATCCAGAGATAATGGCAACGTTAACGCTGAGTATACAAAACACAGGACAGGGAGAAGCAAAGCACAATACAGCACAGAAAACTAAAAATACGGACACACCAAAAAAAAACTTCAAAATAGATCTTGGTTTTAAATGTTATTTTCAAGACTTGTTTAGCAATATCGTGACAGCAAGACTTAACGAGAAAAGACCACTGAGTAGTTATTCCTTTGGTATCTTAAAACTTTTTTTTTCACTTCACATCCCTGCGGTGGATGTCATCTTGACTTTAGCAAAACTTAAAAGAAGTGGACTTTAGCAGTAGCCTTCGAACTATTGAAGTCTTGGAAAACGTTTTTTTTTATTAATTTATTTTTACATTTACAGGGTGCTAAGTTTTTTGTTAACAAACTCAGAAAACTTCTAAACATAAAAAAACAAGATGTTAAGATAAAGAGAGATATTAAATATGCAAACAAATACAAAGAGAAGCATATTGGAAATATATTGAAAAGTCGATATCCGATGTACGAACCGGATCAACCATCTTTCAACCAAGCAAAGCCAAAAAGCTATTCCAATGTATAAAAGAAGAGATTGAAGATACCAAAGGGGCAATCAGAATCCATATATCGAAGAAGAACAGACAACACAATGGCCAAAAGAAAAAGGACAAAAGAACAAAAAAATATATTCGAACGGACAAATCTGGTATAGCAGCACTGAAGAAATATGGCAATCTAATTGCTGACACCACTGACAAAGCCAACATATAAACAACCAATGTCAGTCGGTATTTACAACAGAAACAGATGCCAGAAAAGGAATATAGTCCACATCCTAATATACAGAAACTTACCATAGCTACACGCGGCATCACAAAACTACTAAACAACATCAACCCACACAAAGCAACAGGGTAAGACGATATTAGTGGTCGTATTCTTAAAGAATTCCAAGAACAAATAGCACAAATACAGACTTAGATAACTTCAGACAGGACAGACCAAACAACACAAAACTGGAAGCGTGGCTCCAGTATTAAAAAAAAAACGGGACAAACACAAAGCAGTCAACTACAGACCCATATCTCTAACATGAATTGCCTGTAAATTAATGGAACACATCGTCACCAATTATACCATCAAGCATCTTGAAAACAATTATATGACCCCAACACGGCTTTCAACACGATCGCTCACGCGAAACACAGCTGATGCCACTACATACCACAAATAATAGCAACACCCACACCGATCTCATAACAATGGATTTCGTAAAAGTGTTTGAAAAGGTTCCACATCACAGATTCTTCTATAAATTAGAATACTACAGCATCACAGGACACCCTCTTAACTGGATACCAGTCTTCCTATCAAATATAACCCAAAAAGAACAGACGCAGTCTTTTTTCTGGTCTATTTTAATGATCTACCAGATTACTTGACCTATGTCAAGCTCAGACTGTCTGCGGACGATGGTAACATTTACAAACCCGTCAGATCCCAGAGTAACTGTGAAAAACTCTTAAGTTGATCCTGACGCGGCAGCAAAATGGGAAAGGGATCGACTGGTTGATAGTCTTCCAACCTGATAAGTGCAGTCTTATCAGTTACACCAAAAAAGTAACCACTTTTCTAAAGCATAATCTTAAAACAGCAAACCAGAATATCAAATTTCAGGTACACCAAGCACTCGTCCGACCAATGCTTGAGTTCTCTTGTACAATTAGGGACACTCACACAGTAGGTTCTATATTCAAAATTGAAATGATCAAAAGGCGAAATCTTCGGTATGCTTGCTACATTAAACTGGCCCACATTAGCAGAAAGCAGACTATGCCCCAGAATCATCATGTTCTATAAAATAGTGCATCATCTTGTTGCGATACCACCAAGCACAACCCTAATACCAGCTGACTCAAGAACCAGGAAAACTCACCAACACACTTTATAGACATATATTCACTTCAAAAGACACATACAGATATTCCTTTTTTCCATATAGAGAACAATCTACCAGAATCCTGCATATAATCTCAAACTGTTCACACTTTCAGAGAACAGCTCACACCTGCTGTTCTCTGCACACTCATTTTAAACACCACACTGAAAATGTAAATTTCTCACTTTTGAGATAGAGCAGTTCCTGTTTTTGCCGGTGTGAGATTTCCTTGTCTTGTACCCCCCGGTACAAGACAGCTCACACGCGACTTTTCCCGGTAAAATCTTTACTTCGCTTCAGCAATTTCAATCATAAGCAAAACAGCGGATTTGCCTCTCCAACGCTGGGTCGGTACATTTCTACGTTCCGTGGCTAACAAATTTTATTTTCTATCCAAAACCCTTATATAAATCGCTTCACCAATAATTTTTCTATTCATTCATAACCTAAGTACCCTCAGAAAGTGGTGTTACACTCCATTACAGCACGACTTTCCCTTAGACCCTATGATTTCGTCATTTTGAACACTGCCATCTTGGAACATTTGTCACGTGACTTCGAGAAAACTACGATTACCACAATGTATCATGGGAGATGATTTGCATATATGATCTGACTGTCCAAAATAGGGGGAACGTAGCATATGCTCTTTCCGAAGCCCGTGAATAACACTGCCATTGAATCTTTTCTATCCAACACATTTTGTATTACCAAAAATAAGTATTTCCATTTGCTCTGATTTGAGCTGTAGATGGAACTGTTTGTCCTGCAGAATACGCTTTATATCGTCTTGTATGATGTTTACGTATGCAAATAATTTGGCGCGCTGCATTAAGTAGCCCCCATCATGCAATGCGTTGCTGTCATCTTTCAGTTAGTATCGCGAGATCACGTTTGTAGGTTCCAAAATGGCAGTGAAATGGCTAAATCGTGCTGTAATGGAGTGTAACACCACTTTCTGAGGGTACTTAGGTTATGAATGAATTGAAAAATGATCGGTGAAGCGATTTATATAAGGGTTTCGGATAGAAAATAAAATCCGATAGCCACGAAATGTGGAAATGTGCCGACCCAGAGTTGGAGCAACAAATCCCCTGTTTTCCTTATGGAGAGCACTCTGACGTCCCTCGGCTCCAGCATGTCGAACAAAAAGCCGTTGGACGGCAGAGGAATCCGGGACTAGTATATAATGTCAATAACGTTTTTCTTAGCCTCAAAACCAAAACTGAACATTGCATAAAATGCAGTAGGATTGAAACCCTAATTATTAATTTCGAATCCCGCCCATGGCGAGGTATACTCGATACAATATTATGTGATAAAGTTTGTTAGTGACTTACAACAGGTCATTAGTTTTCTTTGGATTATCTGGTTTCCCCCACCAATAAAACTGATCGCCACTATATCACTGAAATATTGTTGAAAGTGGCGTTAAACACAATAAAACCAAACCCAAACCAAACCAATCAATATCGAAGAATGTAGAAACTATTGTGTTTATTGGGTCCTGTTTATATATTCCTCCCAAAAACGTTTAAATTCGTTTGCTTTTTTACTTTTATTTAATACATGTAAAAGCACGTTCCTTTGTGATAAACATAGATGAACAATATAAATTTATGCTAAACAAAGGTCAAATAATAATGTCATATATTTTTTTTTCATTTCAAGCTTCAATATACAAAATGTAGTATTGCCACCTATGAAAAATGCCAACCTAGTATGAATGCAGTCTAGACTCAGTGTAATTTGAATAAACAATCGAACGGTCAAGTTATTATATGTAACAGGTATCAGGACGTAGTCAAAAGCCATGTGAATAAATAGAAACGGCAAAACCATGGCAAAACAGACACACGGACATGAACAAACACACTTCAAAAATACTAAACACAAAAATCAAAACTGCAACACAAACAACTCCCAATAACCACGAGAAAGCTCTCATGTTCTTGTTCCAAACTCCCAATAACCACGGGAAAGCTCTCACGTTCTTGGTCCAAACTCCCAATAACCACGAGAAAGCTCGCATGTTCTTGTTCCAAATTCCCAATAACCACGGGAAAGTTCACATGTTCTTGTTCCAAACTCCCAATAACAACGGGAAAGCTCACATGTTCTTGTTCCAAACTCCCAATAACCACGGGAAAGCTCACATGTTCTTGTTCCACTTGTGGCACCCATCGTGTTACCCAAAGTCAAAATCAGTGCATATCACCACTAACGTTGTGAGGCAACCAGAGTACCCGGAGAAAACCATCCATCTGCCGCAAATCACTGACAAACTTGATCACATAACATTGTATCGAGTACACCTCGGAATACGCGGGATTCGAACTCACAACTTTATTGGTAATGGACACTAATTGCAGTCTTTTGTGTAAGCATTGTTGTTCAATAATAATAATAATAATAATAATAAAAATAATAAAGTGAAACAAGAAGCTACATGTAAATAACAACAATCTGTTTTATTTAGACAACTTCGAGTTCTGTCCCTTTACAAACCTAGAAAGAAAGAAAAAACAACGATAAATATCATGAATATGAGATGTTATAACACATTGTGAAATCATGAAAAGAAAGTGATGGTCAACAATTCCATCAAAATCAACAAAACTAACAACTACCCCTCACCTTAAACCAATGAACACAAAAAGACACATGCGGATGTAAATCAATATAATGGCGTTGTCTAGATACACAAAAAAGTTGTTCGAACCCCGTTCATGGCAATGTGCACCCGATACAACATTATGTGATAAAGTTTGTCAGTGATATGCGTCATGTTGGTGGGTTTTTCTGGGTCCTCCGGTTTTCTCCACCAATAAAACTGACCGCAACGCCACTTTCAACAATATTTCAGTTATATCGTCGCAGTCAGTTTTATTGGTGGAGATATATTCGTTACACAGTGTGCTAGTGACCTAATACGATATGTATGGGGTCAGTGAATGACAGACAATACAATGGCCAAAAAATAAACAGAATCGTAAAAATCCACAAATATATCTTACTTCTTACAAACTTCGAGGAATATCATTGGTTTAAAGTGAACACGTGGAAACCGTGTATCATCAATACAGGGTCAGTAGTTTTTTATACACTGTTAGTAGTAGAGTTAACTCCCTTTTTTCTTTCAAAACATGTTTGTAACACTTGCAACACACAACACAAAATTTACATATTTATTAGTCTTGATGCAGTTACATCAAAATATTTCGTTCAAAGGTAATCAGTAAGATTTATTCGTTATACAGTGTGCTAGTGACCTAATACGATTTGTATACGGTGTCAGTAAATTCCTTTTGGGACGAGATTGTATAATGCCTTGTATGACCGCATCATTGAACTTAGAAGGGAGATTTGAATCCATAAAACTAGTTTAACCCCGCCACATTTTATTGAAGTGCCTGTACCAAGCCAGGAATGTGCGCGGTTATATATTTTTGTAAATTAAAAGACAATAACAAGTGATTATCAATTATATAAACAAAACGAATTATCTCTCACTTCAAATCATTGACCATGCATACAATATAAAACACCAAAAACAAAAAATAAACAAAACAAACACAAACACAAAAAGAAAAAAGAAAAAAGAAACACAAGACATAACCAGTGGCTCATCTGGATACAAGCTGCTTTCAATAACAACGCAACTGCTCTGTGGCGGCCATCTTGGTGGGAGAGCGCGACTGCCGGACACAATTTTGGAAAAGGACCATCCAATGACTATTCCATCAAAGTTTGGTTCTAATTGAGCTACTGGTTCCAGACAAGATGGTTTTATGTGAATTTCCCATAGGGTCCTATGTTAAACTAAGTTCAGCTGTGCAGTCATCTTGATCAGAGGGCGCGACCACCAGACACCATTTTGGATGAGGACCATCCAATGACTATTTTATCAAAGTTTGATTCCAATTGAGCAACTGGTTCCAGACAAGAATATTTTTATGTGAATTTACCATAGGGTTCTATGTTAAACTAAGTTCAGCCGTGGGGGCCATCTTGGTCGAAGGACCGAACTGCCGGACACATTTTTGGAGGAGGACCATCCAATGACTATTTCATCAAAATTTAGTTCTTATTGAGCAGATGGTTTCAGACAAGAATATTTTTATGAAAATTTCCCATAGGGTCCTATGTTAAATTAAGTTCGGCTGTGGCGGCCATCTTGGTTGGAGGTCTGAAATGCCGGACACAATATCGGAAGGGGACCACCCAAGGATCATTTCAGCAAAGTTTTTGAGATTGGCTCAGTAGTTTCAGAGGAGAAATGATTTTTTTAATGTCATCCCCCCTTTTTTCTATTTTTAGCTTAGCGGCCATCATGGTTGGAAGTCGGGATCACAGGACATAATTTTGGAAGGGGGCCTCCCAATGACCATGCCACCAAAGTTTGGTTGCAATTGGCCCAGTGGTTTCTGAAGAGAATATTTTATGTGAATTTCCCATAGGGTTCTATGTTAAGCTAAGTTCGGCGGTGGGGGCCATCCTGGTCGAAGGGCCGAACCGCCGGACACATTTTTGGAAGAGAACCATCCAATGACTATTTCATCAAAATTTAGTTCTTATTGAGCAAATGGTCTCAGACAAGCAGATTTTTATGGGAATTTCCTATAGGGTCCTATGTTAAATTAAGTTCGGCTGTGGCGGCCATCATGGTCGGAGGTCTGAAATGCTGGACACAATTTTGGAAGGGGACCACCCAAGGATCATTTCAGCAAAGTTTGGTTGAGATTGACTCAGTAGTTGCTGAGGAGAAGATTTTTTATTTAATTTCATGCCCCCTCTTTACTATTTTAAGCTTGCCAGCCATCTTGGTTGGAAGTCGGGATTACCGGAGATAACTTTGGAAGGTGGCCTCCCAAAGACCATTCCACAAAAGTTTGGTTGCAATTGGCCCAGTGGTTTCTGAGGAGAAGATTAAAATGTGAAATGATTACGGACGGACGACGGATGAAAAGTGATGGCAATAGCTCACCTGGTCTAAGGCCATGTGAGCTGAAAACGCAATATATGTTAAACTACTCCTTGCCATGTATATACGTAGCTGCAGTTAAAATTTGAGCTCATTTTTACTTATACTAAAGCAGCAATGGACAATTGAAGAAATTTCTAGTTTTAGCAACAGCAGCCATCTTGAATGGAGGGCGGTGCTGTCGGATACAATTTTGAAAGGGACCCACCCAGGGACCATCCCTGCCAGGTTTGGTTTAATTTTGTGCAGCGGTTTCCGAGAAGAAGATTTAAATGTGATCTTTTATCAAAATATGCCTAATTTGCATAATCGGTATAAATCGGCTGAAAGAAAAAATTCGAAGAAAAACCCGGAATATATGTTAAACTACTCCTTGTCATTTAGCTGCAGTTAAAATTTGAGCTCATTTTGACTTATACTAAAGCAGCAATGGACAATGAAATTCCCCCATCTTTTTTCTATCTTGGCGGCCATCTTGGTTGGAAGTCGGAATCACCGGACACAAGTTTGGAAGGCGGCCATCCAAGGACCATTCCACCAAAGTTTGGTCTAAATTGGCTCAGTGGTTTCTGAGGAGAAGATTAAAATGTGTAAAGTTTACCACAGACGACGACGACATACGACGGACGACGGACGAAACATGATGGCAAAAGCTCACATGGCGAACTCAAGTACTCCGGAAAGGGTAGGAAGTACCTGCTCCATATGTGGCATACGTCGTGTTACCATTGGTACAAACCCGGTAACAAGTCATGAATGAGGAAATGACTATGAACGGGACAAATCCGTTGTCATTTGTGACACAGATATGTTCCATAACGGTTAATCAAGTCATGGTGGGGACCATCAAACATTCGACGTAATGATTTAAACATAGCCACTTAATCACCCTCTCCCCTTTTTCAAACGTTGTCTTGCGTTTACACTATATTTATATTATACTTACAGTTATTAGCTTCACAGATGTAGTAATAGTTGTAACTACAATTGGTATTAAACCACTCAACTTTCTTCCCGTTATTAAACGCTACACATGTTTTGGTTTTCTTTTTTGAACCATATCCAGGATACCAAGTACTGTATGTGACTCCCGTATTATCCACAGTCCAGCGGAATGTATCATCTAAGCCAATCCATATACCATCATCTTCTGTGGATTAGAAAAAAAAACATCATGACGCGATTAAATCAGGACAAATACAGAATTTTACGAGTTCAGTTGTTTGTGGGAGAGCTCATGTCTTATTTACGAGTTCAGTTGTTTGTGGGAGAGCTCATGTCTTATTTGCGTTTTCTGTGTTTGTTTCCTCATAGTGTATATATCTGACACATATTATGCTGTGTTTTTGTTTTTTCTTCGTCTTGTGTTTCCACTAGTTTCTGGATTGTCCTTTTTTGATTGCCCCTTTGATATTCTCTAACGTTTATTTCATAAAATGAAAGAAAAAAAATTCTAATATGACGTCCTTCAAACGTTATGAGTCCAAACCCGTGGTAAAAATAATATATACAAATGGCCACGGTGGCACACTCCCTTGACTTCAATAAATAGTGGCGGTGTTTAACTAGTTTCCCCTTTTAGTAAAATAATGCAGTCATGCAAGTATTTTCTACATCTAAGTAAAATGACACTCCTCGCTTAAAGGTGCATGAATTGTATCGCTTGGTTTATTTTCACTATCAAAATTAGATTTGTCGAGATCATGATTCACCATGAGAAACTCTGGCGCATCCAATAGAGATACTTCCGGTTCGGAAATTTATTGTATTAATGGCCAAGTTCGAATGGGACCCGGGATCGAACTCGCGTTACTCGTGTTCCATATGAACCACCCGGGAAAGTGTTAAAAATAGAAACAATGACGCAATTGAACTTTTGACTTTGTTACTCTTCTAACACAGCGTCGACCCAGGTTTATTCGAGATCCAAGATGGCGTCAGAGGGAAACGATGCAGAATTGTAAGTTTGTATTTTGATCATTTTAGACTTGAATTGTCAAATTTAACATTGATCACATGTTTTTGTTTATTTCAATACTTTTTTATGATTTTGCTTTTGATTGCTGTGTCAATCTCGGATGAGGAAGGGAAAATCATCGTCTTATGGGCCAAATACATTGTATGTACCATGGTACATGTGTTTACGTTTCTACACGGGAGAGACTTTTTGTCTTAAACAAGCAGAAAATCATACACGATTTGAATCGAGTAAGCAGGAGCATATTGATATATAATGTACAGATTTTCTCCCCCTGTTCGTGGTCAATGATTAATGTTAGATTAATGCTGGGAGTTACTCGAGATCGCACAACAGCGTCCAAATGGAAAGTTGCGCGCGCATCCAATTAATAGTAGTATGACGTCACCCAACCCAACACCAGGGTTCCTATCGGGTTCCAACCGAACTTGGCCAATGGTACACGTTTTACAGTGTGACGTCATTTATTAATCACTTGGAAGTCCTATCTGCCACATTATTCCCATCGTGAAACAAATAATTTTGACTTGGAAGCGTACACAATAAAGGTTATTCCAGAAAAGCATTAGATATGAAATGTACATTTTATGTATGTAAATTTACAGCCGATTATCTACCTTTGCAAGGAGTTGTCGTTCTTTACATAAACCACATTTTGAAAATGATCATTTTGTGATTTTAATGTGAATGTATAATAAGCATGTTTAAAACAAGAATAAAAATTGAAGAAAACAAAATGGACGACCCTAGTAAAATATATTACTTTTCTTTCGGTTTGCATAAGTCCATCTGTTTTCTTCTTCGTTGTCAACTTTCAAAAGATATCCACCCAGCTTTTCACAGCGTTCCTGCAAAAGTATAAATATTTGAATGAAAGCCTAACGCAATGTTCAACAACTTCATGATAAATATAGAATAACGGTATTTCAATGATAAATATAGAATAACGGCATCTCAATGATAAATATAGAATAACGGCATCTCAATGATAAATATAGAATAACGGCAGCTCGATCTTTACTATTCTGTGTAATGTTTTGTAGATCATTGTTTTCCCCTTCTCCTTTTTCTTTTGGTCATTGCATTGTCTGTCCTTCATTTACGGCTTCTGAAGCCCTTTGATAACTTTCTTGAAGGTCGAGACATTATCTAGTATTGCAGCGAGTCCGATAGAATTCCAGACTCCAGTATCATCCGACTAGTGGTCAGTGTTTCGGCACTGATCTGGGTTTTTAGATATATTTAATACGATATCTCTGCTGGTGGAGTATTATTCTCAGACGACAGAATCTGCCCAGTAGTTTGTGCTTCAGCACTGACATGGTTTAGTAGATATATTCCGGAGAGCATTACATTGCAATGATTAACTTAATCAAGAATATGGCAACAAATGTCAACATATACAAAATGTACAACATTAAAAGAGTAAGAAATAAGGAATAACTTATTGTATTTGAAGAGTTACTGGCGTCAATTGGGGGTTCGGCGGTCGAAAATGAAGTTTTAGCGGAACCAGTAAATCGGATATTTGAGACCATAAAATTCCGAGATGACACCCGAAACTATTCAAATACGATACAAATGCAAGACAAAAATATGTCTATTTAAGGTTAAGAAAACATTGAAATGCCGCGAAATAATGTCGATCACTATGGCTCATAAATATCGGGGACGTCGGGATCGTAATTGGGTGGTAGTTTAATTTACTACTATCTATGCAATCAGTGCCTATCACCACTGATGTTGTGAGTTCGAATTTCTCGATCAAGGCGATGTGTACAACATTATATGATAAAAAAAAAAATTCAGTGACTTGCAACAGGTTTTGTCGGTTTTCCCCGGGTACTCCGGTTTCCTCCACCAGTAAAACTGGCCGTTATGATATAACTGACATATTGTTGAAGATGGCGTTAAGCACC
>MJUT01060767.1:0-11519 GCA_002080005.1 Gigantidas platifrons
GTAGTTTAACGTTATCTAGATCTTCGTTTTCAACTGGGCTTCAGTTGTCTTTCCCTTACTAGACCACATTCCAGACACACACACACATCTTTCAAATGAACAATAAACTCTAACTGAAAAAAAAATAAAAATATGAATTCTGGAACATTCATATTTTTAAATTCCTTGAGCTACGACCAATGAAGCTCCGGTTGATATTTATTTTGACGGAATATCGCATTCAGTTGAATCCTTTCGTATACCCATATTGTACCCCAACGCAAATGGCGGCATTGTAACGTCAAGCAACCGTTTCTATGAGCGACGTCACTGAACGATCGATGTAAAGGTTTCTTCAAAAATCGCTTGGCACTCTCCAGGAAAAATACGTGGCAATCAAAGGGTTAAAAAACATCGTTAATCACTTAGAATTGCTACTACATGTATTAACGGCAGAGTTTAAAGATTCCACTGTACCCTACGGATGTTTGTGACATTTACATACACAATGTGCTAAAAATATGTTTTATCAATTTAAATTGTGTACATGCAACTGACTCAATCATTAGCATTACGATTTTTTTATAAAGTAATTCATTAAAAAACTTTTAAAATTTCAAATGAAGTTTTCGTCAACCAGTAGAACTTTGTGCTTTAACGGATCGAGCAACCTTTTATTGCATTGCTGAAAGTCCATTTCATATCAAAATAGCTGCTTATGTACATGTACTTACCCTAATACTTCCTCTACATTCTACAGTAATCGTAGATCGCTTAAGTATAACGCAAGTATTATTCAGGTGAGTACATGCACTTGAGGAAAACCGAAAATCGAAGAGTATGAAATGCGCGACGTCAGAACGAATTATTTGGCGCAGAGACGTCTTATGCGTCGTCTAATAGGGAACATTCACCAAATTTATTTCGACAGACGTCGCTGTTGTTCCATAAGTGGTTAGCGGAACGTTTTAATCTCGATGACGCTTGAATTGTTAACGCTAGGTACAAGTACACGTCAATATGTAATGCCTTTATAACATGAATAGGACAATTCTGTACATTTCGTTCACAAACAAAACTGTTCTCACGATTTTAATTTTAATTTTATAAATTATAACATTATTTTACAAGTTAGAAAAACTACTATGAAACAAAAGAAGTTACCCGTATTGCGGGATATTCAATACGGGCCGCTTCTTTTTTTTTTAAATACAATGTAGTACTGTAGATTTCTATCTTATACTTACAACAATTGCGCTGGAACAGTTGACTAGAGTACGACATGGATATTAGGTTATTAATTAATTCCTAACGGTGTATATGTTCCAGACCATACGCGTATTTGGACCGTACGCGTACGGTCCGGACCGTATGAGTATACTCGTACGGTCCGACCATACGCGTATGGTCCGACAGTACGCGTACGGCCCGACCGTATGAGTATACTCATACGGTCTAGTATGAGCTGGACCATACGGGTATTTAGACCATATGGGTTTTTTTTAATACTAACATTATATCATAAACTTTTATTGAGTTTTACAAATTACATTTATCATAATTATTATTACTTTAAGCAAAACACCATCACCTCATGAAAAGTAAACAGTTGTTGAACTATAATGCAATTTGAATTGTCTACCTGAATAACATTTTCGCATGCACGCCCAGAGTGATACTTGCTGCTACCAGGAACGCAGGACTTTCTACACTTTCAGGTTTTGTTCATTAATGTTCCCTTGCATTTACATATTTTGCTTGCAAGAGAAAAACTTGCTTGTGTTGCAGCAGCATGCAGAGAAATTTTTTCTATTTTCCAATGCGAAGTTTCAAACTTACGTGTCAAAAGTTCTATATCACCCATATCATACCGCGAATTTAACACATCAAATTCACATGAAAATTTGTACAAACTTGCATCTTTATGAAACGTGTTTGTACTAAATTCGGACGTAATGCATCGTCATTATTTAATATTGCAGGTTCCTAAAGCAAGAGAATAAAGACTTATTAACCAGTGAGTAGTACAATACATAACAATGTCCTAGGAACTTTAAAGATCACAATTGTAATGATTATCATGTGTTTATCAAGAGAGATAGATTCCGGTTTCACAGCCGGATCAGGTCAAACTAAAGACTATCAAAATGGTATGCAGCATTGATGAGCGATCAGAATAAGGCTTATGTGACCGAGTGGAGTGACACTTCTGCATGTGCATTGTTGTTTTAGTGAGCTAGCTCACTATACAAATCCAACCAATCGTGTTGGTCTAGTACCAATCGAACATCATAATAATCATCTCGTTGAATGTAACTTGTTCTCTTGTCGATATACAACAAAATATATCTGAAAAAGGGTCATTCCAATGAGATGTATAGACAATGGAACGACCTTGGTACAAAATTAATCCCATCCACAATGTTAAAGCAAAACAAAACGAGAAGAAAAAAATCTGCCAAACATTCCTGATTATTGATGCTACTGTGGTTATTCTTATTCACTCCCAATCAGTACCTATCACCACTAAAATTGTGAGTTCCAACCCCGTTCATGGTGAGGTGTACTCGATACAACATTATGTGGCAAAGTTTGTCAGTGACTTGCAACATGTCGGTTGTTTTCACCGGGTACTACGGTTTTCTTCACTAATAAAACTGATTATCACAATATAACTGTAATATTGTTGAAAGTGGCGTTAAACACCATAAACCAAACCCTCATTAACTCCCTGATATACATAGTGGCTCCTGATATACAGAGTCAAATTACTCTTGTGGATAAATATTATGAAGGTTTTATTGACGAAATTAGTTACTCTAGTTTATAAGTACCTATAGTAACTACCTACCCTTCCGGAGCACCTGAGTCCACCACCGGTTTTTAGTGGGGTTCGTTTTCCTGACCATTTTGTTATCTGATCTTCGTTTTATTAATTCTGATTACGCCTTTGGTATCTTCAAAGTCTTTTTTATTTAAATGTTAAGTAAACAGTTTAACGTTAATCAATATCTAACCAGTTGTTATTCAGATTATTAACAAAGCAATTTATGATACTTAAAATGCATAACGCTCTTTAATATTTTCCTTTGAACATTATTATAATACTCAATTACTGACGTAATAGTTACCGAATGAGATCGAGGTGTTCAAGCTAGATGAACACCTGAGCCCGTATAAATTGTGCGCCGAGACCTCGTAGCGGACGAGGTGCTCAACGCACGGGCGAGGGTGTTTATCTAGCTTGAACCCGAGATCGAAGTCAGTGACTGACTTACACTCTAGTGATATTGTTTACTTGTTGGGTGAAAGTGGCCAAAGTCGTAAGTACATGTACATTTATATTGTAGTATTTGAGAGAAAAAAACATACATCTTACTAACAGGTGGATATTTTACATAGTATTATGGAATAAACTATTGTTTTAAATCTATAACCGTAGTGTTGTTACATAGACAATTAAAATGCAATTCACCCCCCCCCCCCCCATCCCCCCTCTCGGGCCACATGAAAAAAACAGTCATCAACATAGCATCGTAGTCTAAGTATTGCTATCTACCGGTTTGTATAGGAAATTTAATATTACAAGTCCGCAACTTGCACGATGACTGCACTTTAACCTCAATAAGTACGATTGCTGTGTAAATAAAATTCGTTTTAAATTTGGAGAAAAGACGAAATATTCATATTCGCAAATCATTTTAGGATGAATACGGTGTTTGACGCTATATTTTAAAAAGTTTGAATTAAGTATGACTCCACCTAAGGATCATGCAGTGGGTGATTTATTGATAGTTGCAAAATTGGAGTTTATATGGTTCATATGTTGCATTTTGATGGAAAACTCATAAAAATAATAAAAGAACCCATGTATTGACTTTGGTTGCTATGGTAACAACTACATCATAAAACCCCTTTTATTTTAGTCTTAAAATCACTAAATTTGTATTTTTGCCACTCAGATTTCTCAAAATATATTAAAAAAATTCATAATATAATTACATACTAGTGATGTTGAAGACTTCTTCTAAAAATTAAGGCATATGAACAGAAAGTACAAGTTTGCCAATTACTGTTACCATGGCAACCAAACAGCCTCATTTCACATCTTCAAAAAAACGCAAAAAATCAGGATTTTCATTATCTATTATCTCCTGTGAACAGGGTGCTTGGTGAATGAGGCTTGTTTGTATCCGTTCAATAGACACTTGTCTACAACATATCAAAAATAATCGTTTGTAGCCTCTTTTAGATTTTTTGGAAAAAAGTGTTTTTTTTCCCATACTTTTGGTTTTTTTGCAAATAGGTACAACAACATTTTTTACAAAATATTTCTACTTCTCTAAAATGTATTTACTGATATTATCATTTTCACATAAATTATAACCAAACAAATTACTAAATAAGCTTTTAACCTTAAATTATGTGAATCGTTGCCATGGAAACAAAAATAAAACATTTTAAATGCATTTCATATCATGCTAAAATCATAACATTTTCTTTTGGTCACAAAGATTTCCATATTACTTATTTATAACTAAATGCCAAGTCTTAAACTGATAACAATGAAAATTTAAATAATGTCCATGGTTGCCATGGAAAGAAAAACAATTATTGTTATCATGGCAACCAAACAGCCACATTTTGCATCTTACAACAAAACCGTAAAAAAATAGGATTTTCATTATCTATTATCTCCTGTGAACAGTGTGCTATGTGAATGATGCTTGTTTGTATCTGTTCAATAGACACTTGTCTTAAACATATAAAAATATAATCGTTTGTAGCCTCTTTTATAATTTTTGGAAAAAAGTACATTTTGTCTCATACTTTTGATTTTTCAGCAAATACTATACAACTACATTTTTACAAAATATTTCTATTTCTCTAAAATGTATTTACTGATATTATCATTTTCTCATAACTTATAACCAAACTAACTACTAAATAAACTGTTAACCTTAAATTAAGTGAATGGTTGCCATGGAAACAAAAATCAAACATTTTAAATGCATTTCATATCATGCTAAAATCACAAAATTTTCTTTTGGTCACAAAGATTTCCATATTACTGATTTTATAACTAAATGCCAAATCTTAAACTGATAACAATGAAAATTTAAATAATGTCCATAGTTGCAATGGAAAGAAAAACAATTATTGTTAACATGGCAACCAAACAGCCTCATTTCGCATCTTACAACAAAAACATAAAAAAAATTGATTTTCATTATCTATTATCTACTGTGAACAGGGTGCTATGTGAATGATGTTTGTTTGTATCTGTTCAATAGACACTTGTCTTAAACATATAAAAAATATTCGTTTGTAGCCTCTTAGAATTTTTGGAAAAAAGTATTTTTTTGTCCCATACTTTTGATTTTTCAACAAATACTATACAACTACATTTTTACAAAATATTTCTACTTCTCTAAAATGTATTTACTGATATTATCATTTTCACATAGCTTATAACCAAACTAACTACTAAATAAACTTTTAACCTTAAATTATGTGAATGGTTGCCATGGAAACAAAAATAAAACATTTCAAAATCTTAAAATTTTCTTTTGGCCACACAAATATCCATATTACTGATTTTATAACTAAATGCCAAGTCTTAAACTGATAACAATGAAAATTTAAATAGAAATGTAATGTTCATGGTTTCCATGGAAACAAAAACACAGAGTTTGATAAACGTGCAATTCGAACACAACATAAATTGTTTTCTAGCATTAATTTCTCAATCATTTTTAAAATCAAATCTGCTAATTTTCCAATCGTAAATTATTTCAGGTAGTATGTCATTATGGTACTAGAATATTTATTGTACTATGCATTTATTGTACAATTCTAGTACTATACATTTATTGTATACAGTGGGCCCGGGTGGCTCAATGAATTAGTTCGCTGGATATACAAGCCTATCACCAATAGGCGTGGGTTCGGACCCGGCTTTGTAAATTACAAACAAGGGTGCACTCGACTCGCAGCCGCAAGTGATAAAAGTTTACCAGTTGCTTGCCCTCTCCAATTTCCTCCACCACTAAAACTGGTTGCCATGACATAGCTGAAATATTGTTAAAAGTGGCGTTAAAACACCAAAAACCAAATCAAATCATTTATTGTACAATTCTAGTACTATACATTTATTGTACAATTCTAGTACTATAGATTTATTGTATAATTCTAGTACTATACATTTATTGTACAATACTAGTACTATTATTTTAAGTTACTTTTTAGATACTTAAGATTTGTTGTAGTAATATTTTACTATAAACTTATATGTAATACAAATATGGGGTGCTTGTCCTGATTACATTATAACTTACATGTATATTAAAAATATAAACCTACAAAAATGATTATGTAAGTTGCCATTGTTTGAAGAGCAGCAGGCCAAATTTACGTGCTTATTTCAAGAACGCCAGGGATTTACAATCTTATGACTTTTTACAATGTGCCAGAGGGTTGTATCCTGTTTTTCAAATCATATTACATGTATGCAAATGACCGCTCTTTTTAACATTATAAATTCCTATAATGTAATCAGTCTATTTGTTCATAGAAACATGTACATGTACATGTTTGTTTTCCATCTTTGACATCTACATTGTAGCTTGTTCATTTAAAACATTTCTATAACATCACATGCAATTTTTTTCACGACAGGATCATCTGATTTGTTAACAAATCAACATAAGGAAAATATACAGTGGTTACACCAAATATTATTGACCTTTCATGCAAAAAATGTTTTTTACATGGTCCCTAGACTGTAAAAATGAGATCAAAGTAATGCCATAAGCTTGTTTGGTTGTCCTAGGTATAAAGACGGCTCCTATAAATAATGCCAGTAATACCTCCATGTATGTCTTGCCAGTCTAGAACAAAATATTTAGATTATTCAGAGTTCACAGAATTCATAGCATCAACAACTTATGTCATCTGAATAGCTGATTCTAGATCTCCATCTTCTACTGTTTGTAAATTAAACCAAAAACCATACAATTGGTATTTAATTTGTTGCTTCTGTGCTAAGCACGCAGCATTAAGAAGAAAGAGCAAAGACCGGTAACTCGGAATCAGGATAATGTGTCCGAGTGGGACAACATGTCTATCCACAGACTGTTGCTTCAATGAACTAATACTATAACTAGAGGCTCAGATGAGCCTGCATCGCTCAATCGACATAACTAAGTCCTCTTAAGAATGTCTGCATGCCGAATACATCTAAGTTACTATTCAAATCCCATAGGGTTCTATGTTAAAACTATGTCTGCTCATGGCAGCCATCTTGGATGGAGGTTGTGGTCACCGGACACAATTTTAAAAGTATACATCCATGCCATGTTTGCATTAAATTGACTCACTGGTTTCATAGAAGACTTTTAAACAATTTTCCCATAGGGTCCTATGTTAAAAATATGTCCGCTGACGGTGGCCATCTTGGATGGAAGTTGGGTTCACAGGGCATAATTTTGAAAGTTGACCACCTAAGAACCATTCATGCCATGTTTGCTTTAGATTGACTTGCTGGTTTCAGAGGAGAAGACTTTTAAGCATTTTTTTCATAGGGTCCTATGTTAAAACTAAGTCGAGTCATGGCAGCCATCTTGAATTTCCAATCAGCAAACGATTCACAAGTTTAGTACAGGATCACCCAATGATCATTCCTGTAAAGTCACAATTCAATTGGCTTAGTGGTTTCTAACAAGAAGATTTTAAAAAATTTGACCAATCAGAACACATTATTGGCCCTGGCAGCCATGTTGAATTTCCGATCTACACCAAAAACACAAATCTGGTAGAGGACCATCCAATGAACATCTATGTTAAGTTTGGTTGAAAAGCTAACGGACGGACGGACGACGGACGCTTACCCATGACAAAATCTCACATGGCCTATGGCCAGGTGAGCTAAAAATGCAACTAAACGGACATCATCTCATTGAAAATTAACTTGTTCTCGCCATGGTATAACTGAAAATTGCTGAGTTTGAGTTACACTTCTTGTAAATAACAATTACTCACTCTACTGTTTGTTTCTTTGGGTTTCAAGACGGTAGAGAAAGTCTTGAAAAAATGCAATCTGAATTAGTGAATACATGTATGAAGCTTAAGGAGATAGTGCCACTTTAGACAAAAATTATATAGAAAATAGGATTTTTTTTTAATGATAATATACTATAGATGAATTACAGTTATCATTTAGCAAAAAATTCATGGCCTCCACCAGTTCACCTCCCTTGTAGCAATTCTTCACCTTCTTTAATACATTATTGTACTGACAAATGACCAAAAACTCTAGTCTCCTATTGTTCTTTTTACAAAATAAATAAAATGTGTAGTACATCTGGGTTGTGCGTAGGAAAATGTGCCTTGTATTGCATTTACAAGTTGGTCAGATGTCACAATTTCATTTCCTATGGTATCCTTATTTACATTTTCTGTTTTTTTCTTGACATTATCCCTTCTTTTGATGGCAAAATGAATGATTCATGAACGACAAGTCCTAGTGATGATGGAGTTGGACATATTTTCTTGACATCATCTTCTGTGTATAAAATACCATCTCCAATTTCACAAGATTTCCAAGCAATGATGTGTTTATCCCTACAAGACATTAAAAGATGTTTTGAGTTTTAATAAACATTAACTTTTGCATTTTAAAAATGTTATAGGTTTTTCTGAGCATCCATCCTTTTTCTATGTAAAGATAAAGTTTTGTACAGACTCATGAAGAATGAC
This sequence comes from Gigantidas platifrons, assembly GCA_002080005.1. Classification (NCBI taxonomy): domain Eukaryota; kingdom Metazoa; phylum Mollusca; class Bivalvia; order Mytilida; family Modiolidae; genus Gigantidas; species Gigantidas platifrons. Next base: position 8,737 of record MJUT01060767.1, read on the forward strand.
TATCTAGCTGTTAATGTAACTGTTGTATCACAGTATGTCCTTATTTTCTTTGTGGTGATCGATATGACATCCAACTATTCTGATATACAATGTAGCTGAAATATTGCTGAAAGTGGCACTAAACACCAAAATTATATTTTGTTTTTAAATTGTGGAATTTGTATTTAAACAAAACATTATACAGTAGTCAATCCAATCCTGTAAATTTGCTATATTTTTCAGAAATTATTTTTATTGTGTAAATCTAACCAAATTTTACTTTAAGGAAAACTTTATCTTGTGATTATATAAAAAATGTATAAGAATAAAAAGATTGTAAACATACTATTTCAACAGGTAGTAAAACACCATAATCCTCCAAGATTATCTGGCTATGGAACGGAGTCCTTTAAATGTCTTTGATTTCCTGTATGTTGATGATGAGTGTTACTTTTACTCTGTCGAAAGTCTACCACGAGTTTGCAATCATAATGATGTACAAAATGTATTTATTTGCATACTGTTACAAGAGGCAGATTCGTTGTAAAAAGCCCTACTCTACCAATGTAGAAAGTTGCATCCAATCGATGCCGTCAATACCATGTACTGATGTAGGGCCCTGTATACTTGGATCATATCATTCCTATAACGACGATATTCCAAAGTTGGTAATTCCAGTAAAAAGTACGGAGTCTGTACTCAAATGACAATATTTTTGACACAAGTCACAACAGTCAACACAACTAATCTCGTTGAGATTAGACTACCGAAGAAAGCTTCTACTCTATACTTCCAGGATTATATTTTGCATGAGTAACAACAAAATTTCTCAATCTTCTTCTTTTTTATCTTGAACCCCCTCTGTAGTGTAGGAGAACCATACGTCAGTATGTAGAACAGTTGCTCCGTTTATGTACAGTGCTCGTATTCCCTCCACCATTCGAATTTGATTGTGCACATATATACAGTGAAGTCCTACCCACACACACTTAGCATAACATTCCTTTTATATACAGTTAAGATTTTACAATTTGTCAAATTTTAGAGTACAACAGTTCATTTAGGTGATACTTGAGCAAAACCGGAAGTGATAACAATATACGGACAGAATGAAAAAAACCCAGAAAAAATATTAAATCAATTAATTTCATCATCAAAATGTATTGCTTTTATAACCAATTAAAAATAAAAATAGGTGATTAAAGATTTTTACTCCAAAGATTTAGCTTACAACCTGAAATAAGTCAAATGTTATTCATTTTGAAGTTCAACAAGAGTTATCTTTCTTGGAATTGTGATTATAGCGGTTAATTTAAAACTAAAATAACAAAAAAATGATACTAGGCTACAAATGAAAAAAATTGATATTTTGTAGAGGAGATCCTATATTTTTCATTGTGCTATATAGTTTATTACAAATCGCCTGTTCACAGGAGATAATGTGTTCTGATATCCAACCTTTTTACATACTTTGATAGGAAAAAAAATGTGACCATTCTGTTTTTAATTTGGGTATAATAGCAAAAATAGCACAAATAAACACTTGTCCTTGAATATACATTTATTTTTACTCAAAATGTGTCATATAGCAAAATATTGAGAGAATTGGTGACATAAGGTAAATCACTTTTTCTTGATTTTGCATGATCCCTACGTGGAGTCATACTTAACATTCAAGTTCCAATGAAGCCACAGATTTTATAGCTTTTTTTAAATTATTTTGGGGGTTTTTTGTGTGTATATTTTCATAATTTTACTCTTTGTCATTTTTACGCACTTGTTATATTATTTATTGGTTTGTATTGTATAACTTTTGGAAATATGAATTTGTCAAAATAGCCGCACGTGTGTTAGGCCCAGACCACATAGTGACGTCATTTGATCACCTCCGCAGTGTGCCAGGTGTTCAAGCTTGAACCACCTCGACACTGTGCCATGTGTTCAAGTGACGTCACTATTTGTCCTGGGCCTAAGACACGTGCGAATTCTTTTGACAAATAGGTATTTCCAAAATTTGAATACAAATCGATAACAATAGAACTAGTGTGTATCTGTATGTAATTAACTTCTTTGTTTAAGGAAGCAGCACCTTTTATTAACATTTATTTTCTATAACATTTAAGCATTACTTTAGTAATTACTTTCATTATAATAATTTTCGTAGTTACGTCTTGACGACAAAAAATCCTGTTATGAGACAGCAAGACAACAAGCTAAGGCATCATGATGTATGTAGAATGTCAGTAGAACAAAAACACCCAAAAGGAATGCCATGCTTTTATTTTATTATTTATACTTCTGGCTTATCGGGGGTGTTTACATATATTATACCGATCGTTAGCGTATACTTTGTTTCTGTGCATCTCAAAATTATGTCATGGATGTTATGTATACTTTACTTATCAAGAACAAAGATCTTGACTTATCACCGGGTTTGTATCAAGGGTAAGACGATAGGTGCCTCATTTGGAGCAGTAACTGCATGCCCTTCTGGAGAACCTGAGTTCAACCCGGTTTTGGTGGATAGCTTGATATCAAATGATAATTGGTCAGCTATTTCTTGACGAGAACAAGCTTCATTCAATAGAATAATAGTCATTTCCGCTTCTTACTAGACCAACACTCTTGATTGGATATTTATAGTGCTAGCTCATTGACACAACAGTCCACGGGTCGACATTTCACTCAACTCGGACACATAATCCTGATTACGAACCAGTCTTTGCTTGCTCTTACTCCTGAATGGTATGTGCTTATCGGATAAGCAACAGTTTTAATACCAATCTTAGAGACTTTTGCTTACC
>MJUT01060770.1:0-11526 GCA_002080005.1 Gigantidas platifrons
GAAAATTATTTGTTAAAATTACTGCCTGAAGAGCGTATAAATGTATGTAGGCTACGTACTTCAAATTTAAGAATACCCATTGAAACTGGTAGATGGCATGGTACTCAGCGATCTGATAGAATATGCAATTTATGTAACTGTAACCAAGTGGGTGATGAATACCACTACTTATACATTTGTGAATACCAAGACATTGTTAGGTTACGACAAAAATTTATTCCCGAATATTATTATCGGCGTCCTAGTACTGGAAAAATGAATGGACATTTGTTTTATTGTAATATTAGGGTTTTAAAAAAATTAGCAAGGTTTGTCAATAATTTGAAAAAAATCTTATAGATTATATGTAATTTGTTATCTCCTATAGTGCATGATCTATCTCTAGTAATATTACATTTGTATGTTCTCAGTCTGCCTTTATATGTATGTTTATGTTCATTTATTTATACATTGTACTCTTGTTGCATACCTGTATGCCTGAGCTACTAATAAACTTAAACTTAAAAATCGATTGGACATTTTAGTCAGTTCCTGCTGCAACAAGAGAGTCTGTTGAAGTTTTAAAGATGTAGAATTATCTCTGATTTCTAGTAACTTTGTCCTATCAGAAAGATTCTGTTCAGCCAGTTTTGCTTTGAAACAAAAATGAAATATTGATTTATTGAAATACATATGTTGTATATGTTAGAGTATGATGAGTTCGGTTCGACTTCGAATTATAAGTGAGCGATATCTCGATCTTAAAGCTAGAAATGAGGTAATAAAACTATCTTCATCACATCCGTAAAACGGAAGTTCAACCGCCATTTTTATTGTGCGCAAAAATCAAGATTATTTGCGCATCTCGAAAAGCAATAAAAAATAACAAAGTTATATTTTGAAGTCTTTTGACAAAATAATTCTATATTCGAATCAGAAATGTACTGTGGAAGTAAGCATATGAAGTCATCTCTTTACTATGACGTCGTATCTACTATGACGTCGTGTCTTTGCTATCGGACGCTTAATTCGCGGATTGTCCGTTTATAGTAATAACTAATAAGGTTATTATCACATTCGAAGCAATTATTGTTTTCTTCAAATATATATAGCTTTTTTTCAATTCAGTTTTATTTGGATTTTAGGTTGTAATGTTTTCAAATCCTTATTATCTTTGGAAGAAGATTTTGAAGATACCAAAGGGGTAATCAGAATCTATAAATCAAATAAGGACAGACAACACAATGGCCAAGAGAAAAAGAACAAAATGACAAACAGCGATCTACAAAGCATACACATAAAACTAAAGATCGAGTAACACGAACCTTACTAATGACGGGAGGTGAAATTTGCGTGATTGTCTCAAACTATTGTACATGTTATCTACCGTGTATTTAAGTCGTATTTCACAAAACACATAAAAAACAAAAGACATGTGTCAGTGTAAAATTAGTTGTACAAAGTTTTACTGATCAAATAATAAATGGGTCCTACTATTCACCTATTTTCCGTTTTGGTCTAATAAATGGGTCCTATTATTCACTTATTTTCCGTTTTGATTTAATTTCCATTTTAGCAGCAAACCAAATAGTTCTGCTTTATATCTTTGCATAGAATTTTTGACTTACCTCCATTAATTATTTCCGTCTGTAGTTTTAAGAAAGTCATGTTTTGACTGGCTTCAAGCGACCTGGTGCTATTTTCCAAACGCTGTTCCGTTGATTGAACCTTTTCAAACAGTGCGATGAAATCCTGTTTTCTGGCATTCTCATCATTTATAACTGCATTCAGTTTGTTGTCTGTTATTTGTAATGCTTTCGCTAAAGAACTGGTTTGGTTACGGATGTCTAAATCACATTGTCTATTCTGCAGAGTAGTTAAGTTTCGCTCTAATAGTATAACTTTGTCTTTCAGTATTGTGTTATTTTGCATTAGCCCAGCAACCTGAGTTTGTAATAAAGCTTTGTCACGCTTTATGTGGATTATTTCTTCTTCAAGTGCTTTCGTGTCGTTTGTCAGTGAACCTTGATTTATGGTTTATGTGTGTCCACCATTTCCGTTTCCGCATTGACATTTGGCGATCTCATGCCTGAGTGCCAGTAATTATTGTGCTACGACAGCTTCTAACTTAGACCGAGAGCGTCTTTCCTCAATCAATAAACCCATAAGTGTGTTGTACCGCGTATCATCTAATGATGGTCCACTTGTAGCTTTCTGTGTATTACCGTCTAGTAGAAATCCCTGAGAACTCACACAAATTACAAAAAGCAGTAAAAACATCTCCGCCGTTCCCGGATAGACCTAAATAATGATCAAAATTTATTTATCGTCAACCTTCAACGTCCTTCTATTAATACTTTCTCATATGATTTGAGATAGTTTTTATAGATAACTATAACAGGGTTACTAATCTAACGACAAATATATTAGAACGTATTACTTTGTAACTGTCTATTAGAATTTGGTTGTTTTGACCATTATATTTTGTATTAAAATATACTAAACAACTTTAAAAACGCACCACTCCTATGTTTCATTTTAAAAAATAATAATGTGAATTTATTTTGTGTCAGTAATATATTTGTATAACCCATAGACTAGCTAATCCATTACAGGTAAGTTTTGACCTGATGCTCAATCAACCGACGCGTTAGGCAAACAGGTTCAAAAACTGGTTTTTTGCACGTCCAGTTAATGGTGATAGGTTTTTCAAAATGTTTTGACTGCTTTTATCAAGCTATTGACACCAGCCATAGAAGGAAACTTCAACTTATGTGTGTGCTTAATTCTCAAAGGTAAATTTCAATGGCTCGTCTCAGAGCTGATGAACGTAACCAGACATTGGGTATGTTACGTGCCGGAATGTCAACGAGAAATGTTGCCAACAACTTTAACTGCAACCAGAGCACAATAGTGCGTCTCAGACAACCGTTTCTGGACACGAATACGGTTGCCGATAGACCAAGGCCTGGAGCACTAAGGGTGACAACACAGGCTCAGGACCAGATGATAAGGCTTCAGCATTTGCGTGAACGATTTAGACCTGCAACTGTAACAGCCAGAGAAACAGTTGGACGCTATAGGCCACGAATCGCAGCCCAGACTGTTCGGCGTCGTCTCAGGGAGCACGGTCTCCGAGCTCGTCGTCCATTCAAAGGTTCAATACTTACGCAGCGTCATCGACATCAACGGTTGGAATGGGCAAGAGGGCATTTGCCGTGGACTCGTCAGCGATGGCAGGAAGTTCTGTTTTCAGACGAATCGCGCTTTAACTTGTCTCATGCTGATGGCCGTATACGTGTGTGGAGGCGAACTGGTGAACGATATGCTGCTTGATGCATACAGGAAGTAAATCGCCGGGGCGGAGGTAGTGTTATCGTCTGGGCGGGAGTTTCATACCGATACAAGACTGCCTTGCATTTTTGTGACCGATCTTTGAATGCGCAACGATACAGAGATAGCATTTTGACTCCACTTGTAGCACCAATGTTTCAAACACATCCGGATTTGCGAGTGTACCAACAAGATAACGAAGACCACACACGGCAAGAATATCCATGGACTTTCTAAACAATGCAAACATTCGTGTAATGCCATGGCCCGCTTTATCTCCGGACTTAGCACCAATTGAGCATGTTTAGGATGAGTTAGGAAGGCCTGTTTACAGTCGTCCCAATAAACCTACCACTGTCGATTGTTTACGTCGCGCACTGACTGAGGAATGGAACAACATGCCACAAACAGTTATTCAAAACATTATCTTGTCAATGCGTCGTCGCTGCACTGCATGCATCAATGCTAGAGGTGGACATACCAGGTACTGACTTTTCAATTTGAGAGTACCTTTGTTGAAGTTGTTGTGTGACGACATTATTTCAAATTGTGGTACCCAATGTGCCATGATTTTTTTCTACGGTTATTGTTGTTAACTTTTATGCTATTAATTATATCATTGTTAAATAAATTATAAAAATATTTTCCAAAATATGAGTGGTGCGTTTCTTTTGTTGTTGAGTATACAATGAAAAGCAGACAGAGACCACTCTGTCGGAACAGTTCCAATATCAAATAGAAAAACCATAGAAAGAAACAAAATCGATATCCCTAAAATACATGACTCACTATCCTGGCATGGCTCAGGTGGCGGGGTAATACTAGTTTTATGGGCTTAAGCATCTTAGAGAATCGAGGCGGTCATGCAAGTGCTTTGCACAGGTGAGTAAAAGCCAACCCTAATATATAACTGGTAGAGCAGGGTTGTTATAAAGAACGTTATAATCTTGAGCACAGAAAATGACATATGTATAATACTAGGTCTATTAGAGTCGATGGCCTACACCATTATCTAAATATTATTTAGTACCTAACATATGAAAATGCTGTATTTTGATTGGACAATCAGTGTGAACTATTTTTGAATGTTATACTTTACGTTTATATTTTCTCTATTTGTCTTTGTTAGCCAGCCGGTCCATATAACAGTATATAGACCGGGCCCGGTCCATATAACGTCTTCGTTAGATTCACCATTATGACGTCAAATTTATTTCCGGTTTCTTCGAGTCTTTATTTCGTCAGAATATTGGGCTTGTTTTTTGAGGCGAAGTATAATATAACAAATAGTTCACGGCACTTCGGGCCAAATGGCAGTATATGGACCGATCTGTCACCCACAAAATACTATATGGACCTCAGCTTCGCTTCGGTCCATATAATATTTTGTGGGTGACATCCCGGTCCATAAACTGCCATATGGCCCTCAGTACCATGAACTATTTGTTAAACAGTGCACTTGACAACGGGTGACTATGCTTAGTGACGGGACCTATGCCAGTTGCAAACGATTTCCCGCGGGGAATATACCTTTGGCATAGGTTTCCCCACGTAATTTTTATATATTTTTATCAAGATTTATCTCCCTTAAAATAGACCCGCGCTGTACAGCCTGCTGTCAACATGGCCAGGTTTGGCAATGCAAATATAATGTTACATTGTAAATTTTATTATTATTACTATATTGAATTTGAGTGTGCTTTTCTTTTATGTCTAGAATAGGGTGTTATGTTCTAAATATATTATTGTCTTCTCCCTCGAGAACAGATTTCCTATAGGCACTATACCTCACCAGACAACACTATAGGAGAACAGTTCCCTCAGGAGGAGACATTAATAGAATATTAGTATACAAGGCAATCGTAAGACATAATAGTGAAACCGCGCTAAAAATCGGTATGAACTCAGGTGCTGCGGAATGGTAAGCAGCTTCTGTTTCACATGTGGTATCCTTCTGTTACTCTTGTTACAAGTCCGGTTATAAGTCATGTCCTTCCTATATGTGTATCATATGACTATATAAATTAAACATAGAAAGTTATGAACTCAAGTTAATGTCAATTATTTTCATTAATTTGAGGCGAGGGGTAGTTGTCGTTGTTTTTTTGTTGTTTTGTTGGTTGATATTGGTAGAAATGTTGACTATCAGTGTTTGTACTCTCTTTTCATAAAGATTTCCTTTCCAACGACAGTAAACACGGCACAATAACCTTAACCCTCTTATCTGTATTTGTTTTAAAGTAAGATCGAAGTTACAAGCAGTAGATCGTGTATATAAAAAGGTGACAGTAGAGGGCATGGTTATCCTAAATGCCACCACTGGTAGGGAGGATAACGGATAAGATGAGATAATATTGCCTTGTAGCTAGACACTAATGTGAAGGCTTATGAATATAGAGATATGGTTGTTATTATCGGTTATTATGACAATTTCCTTTTGATCTCACCGACTGATATTGACAGTATCGACAAACTGACTCAATATTGAAAATAATCGGTAAATGTGACGTCAACCATATTATGACGTCAAGGATAAAAACAATAGCGATAGTTTTTAAGATCTGGACATACATTATTACAAGTATCACGGGCTTGATATCTCTACCTTCAAAACTATCGTTATTATATATTTGTGCAGTGACAATTTTCAAAAAGACGCGTAGTTTTCGAGTTTAATGCACCCACCCGACATGCAACTAATTTTTGTTTTAATTGAAAGTAAAATGATTATATTTCATGTTTTAAGCTGTCGTCACGAAATCGTATGGTACAATTTTTGTTAATTTGACACTATTTTCAAATTTCATTGTAATTAACTGATACATGTACTACTGCAGAAAACCGTATATTCTTTGTAAATGTAGTTTTGAAAATAAATGCATGCGTTTTATTTTTCGCAATATTAATCGGACAACACGGTATACATCTTTATGTTTAACAATAATACAGTTTTCTAATATAATTTACGATTTTGTACGGTTTTGTGATTTTTTTTTCTACATTCAGCGTACACTTTGTTCTTTGTGTTAAATAGTTTGCAAATTATAATCCGATTTTAAATGTTTTAAATAGTATTGACAATGTCAATTGCATTTCACATTAAGATCGATTCGCGAAAACATCGGAAAGGCTATTTTTATGTTTTTATTTAAATTACTATTGTGTTCTGGAATTGATTGCTCATCATCTACCGAAGTATGTTCCGAATACTAATCACCCCGAATCACTCTGTACATTAGTACGCATTACTCGATTACTGCGATGAGTTAATAAGGTCAACGTTGTGAGCGAATATTGTATTGGTGTTGACATTAAGGCAAACTAGTTCGACTCTGTTACATGTACCATGAAATAGATAATTTATATCGTTGAAATTAAAGTTCTTTTTAAGATATGTCTGATCACCCAAGTCCTGTTGAAGTAGCACAAAGGCTGGTCAACAACACTCGATTCAGACCTTTGACCAGCAGCTATACGCTATAGCACAAGTGAAATGGTCACACCCTGAAGAATTCAAAAATCATATATTACGTCTTGGAGGCTTTCACACGTTGTCTTGTTTCATAGCATGCATTGGCAAACTCTGGAGTGATGACGGTTTATCAGACCTTCTTGTTGAGTCTGTGATATATGCTTCATGCACAGTAGAACATATGCCATCAGGTAAACAGTTCAATAGAGCAGTACGTGCTCTTACTCTAGCATACGAAGCTCTGATGTCTTTTTGGTTGTCAACATTTTTTTTATTTGTGTGACGAAAACAACAAACTCACAAACATACCCGAAGATCTTTGGAAATCCTTTGTTCAATGCTACGAAAGTTACCCAAGCCATCAGAATTTTAACAAATTGTTGTCTTTGTTTGAAATTCATATTTCTCCCCTCATGAAGAGTTTCGACAAAATGCTTCTGCTACCTCAGCAACATTTCGATACTAGAATATGTTCCTTCAAGCTGTTGAATTGATGCTGCATAATATAAAGACAGAGATAGTTGGTTTGTGGTCTTTTCATCTTAGTTCGTTGAATTCAATGATTCCATTTTTCTTTGTGGCCAACAAGGCGAATTACTCAAGATGGATTCCAGTCTATATTATAGACATGCTCCATCTTCCATCTGAAATTCATTCTATGTTTAAAGATGTAGTTAGTCCGAATCATTATCAGCTGTTCCGATACAGATGTTTTAGTTCTGTGTGTGCACTACTTTGCACAGATGCAGTACACAGAGGCGCTGTGGTTATACATGGGAACTGTATCTGGTGGTAAAGATGGTAGGAGATATATTCCAGTTTACGATTTGTGTAGCTTGCTTTCTAATATCACATGTCAGATTTTACCCTCCCTTCACACTCTTACTGATTGTGACACTACCTCTGCTTTTTCAGGATTGGGATCAAATATGTTTACAAAATCTTGAAAACATCACCTGAAGAATTGTCTGATTTAATTTTACTGACCAATGATGATCTTGAAACTACAATAAATGCAGCAATACATGCATCATTGCTACACGACCCCAATGGAAAATTAAAGTCATGTCATCATGATATTAACATGTTGCGAGTCAAATTAGCAACAAGCAAAGACGCTTCCCTTTCTCGTATTCCACCTAGTGAACCATCCTTTAAGCAGTATGTGCCTAGATCTAGATTACAAACAACAGTTTGGATGACATCTCATCTAGTTAAACCACCGGTAGGATCGCCCTTCGATTTTGGCTTTCAAAAGGGAAACAACGACATTGAACCAGTTCTTTTTACTGGTATGATGTCATCTTCTTGCAAGATCTGATATTTAGTTATAAAGGTAGACATGTATGCAAGCGTGGTTGTATTTGTTATGAGCAAAGCTTAAGCTGCACTGAGTTGTGTCCATGCCAGGGAAGTGATCTTTGTCAGAATAGTTTGTCCCACCAACAGAAAACCAATGTTGACGAGCAGGATGAGCAGAAGTATGATGAGTCATAAAGTGTAGTTTGTAATGTGAACGAATTTATATTCCAATACGTTCACGCAGACCAGTGTAATAAGTTTCCTGGCCGTAAATATTTCCTTTCCGCTTAAGCTTACAAAAAAACAACAACCTGCCAGGTGGTTTCCGAACTTGACATGGTTGGTAGGCTTCTTATACTAACAGTAAGCCGATTCTAGTAATAATATTCCTGGTCTTGTTGTCTATAGTCCAGGATAATCTTACCGTTGACTTATTGTATCATGTTTTCACAGCAATCTTCGTCGTATGCATAGATGTTCTGACCCGTTTTTACGTTATTATTTCTTTCCTACGAAAACTCTGACACATTTATATGTAACAAAATGCATATATATCGTGCATATTGCAGAAATAATTTGAAAAGACAATTAGTGTTTACTAGATCCATAGTTTCATAAATCGGTCAACAAAATGACGTCATGAAACGTCACACTGATTAAATCTTGACAGATATCTTGAGACAAGCTTAGTATTTTTCAAGACATTATGTTCTTAAAGGTCTCGAAAAATGATAAATAGTAATTCATTGCAAAACAGTAAAAAGTTATAATTTAACCTTTAACTCTAATTTTAGCGAAAAGGTACCATATTTCACTTTGACATGTCTTATTGGATTGCGCACAGTTTGCGCTTTCCATTGATATCCGATTTACCTGCATGTCACATAGGTGCATTAAAATGAAAAAATCGAGTCTAAGGCACTCCACTATATGTATTGAACTACTATTAGAGAAATAATGGATTTTGGTTCCTTCAATTTCGAAATTTCGGGGATCGACTGGACTGGATCGTTGAGTAAGTTATATCGAAATGATTATTTCATCGGAGGTTCTCTAATGTTTTTATTGCCGGTTATACTGTTAATAAATCAAGATATTTCAGCTCGTCGCTGATTGGCCTATCAAAATGTCACCTCTGATATCTCTTTACAACCTATATGTGAGGTCTACTTTATAGGGACACTGTTAAAACTCCACCTGGGGTTATCCCAAACTATCAAACAAGTACATTTTGCATATCTATCGATCACGTATCACGTCACTTCCGGTAATCTGCTACATGTATTTATATTAGGAAACTTTCTACACCGATGGCAAAATAAGATGTAATAGTAACGGTCATGAACCATATTTACTTCTAGCGATAATACACATACCTGTTATGGCCCGGGTGGCTCAATGAGTTAGGTCGTTTGATCTAACAGCTCATACAAGCCTATCACCAATACGACATGGGTTCGCGCCCAGCTTTGTAATTTACAAAAAGGGTGCACTCGACTCGCAGCCGCAAATAATAAAGTTTACCAGTTGCTTGCCCGTGGTCGGTGGTTCTCTCCGGGTAATCCGGCTTCTTCCGTCACTAAAACTGGTCGCCATGATATAGCTGAAATATTGCTGAAAGTGGCGTTAAATACCAAACATCAAATCAATCATCACATACATGTTCCACATTATCACCTAATCAAATTACACCTGGTATACTGCTGACTTGACCTAAAGATCTAAGGATTTGTTCTATCATCATGGTTTAATGTTGTCAATACCTATAGCAAATATATAACAGTCACTACCTATATAAATAGACTACTCGATAAATTGAGTAGAGTATTCGATATAATGACTGCATAAACCAGGAGAATATTCAATATATTGACCGAGTAGACTACTCGATATAAAGATTGCATAAATATGAAAACAACTCGATAAAATGACTGTCTAAATAAATAGACTAATCGATAAAATGACTGAGTAGACTCTCGATATAATGACTGTATAAATCAATGAACTACTAGATAAAATGACTGTATAAAGTCTAAATAAATAGACTACTCGATAAAATGGCTTTCTAACCCAGAGAACTACTTGATGAAATGGTCGTATAAATCGATGAACTACTCGATAAATTAACTGTATAGACCAGTAATCTACTCGATAAAATGGTCGTATAAATCGGTAGACTCATCACAATAATAAAACATAAATTATTCCACTACTAAAAATAACTGTTTAATAATGGCTATTACTAAATACAATGAATACATAAACTAGTCGACTACATCATAAAACAACAGTACCAAACAGTTGATCACTATATAAAAGTACAATAAAATCATCTGTCATTTAAATACACAAATATATTGTAAAAAGGAAGACACTGTATATTGATTAATAAATATAATATCTAGATGTGTATTCTAAATTATCTACAAGAAACACAAAAGTGATTTCTGGCTTTAATTTGCCATGCACTAAATACTTAATTGTTTACTAAAATCTTTATAAATACTAAATTTGTAATAACTACTGTAGCTATCAATCTTACAATTAAAATCTGACACAATTTAATGTAACCTTTGTCCTGGTGAACTTCTCTCGGACTTACCCATTACTTCCTGCAGCCAAACCCATAGTCAATATTTGTCAAGCGGGGTTTTTCATTGGTTAATTTAAAGGTCACCGGTTCATAATGTTAAATCAAGTTGTGTCATATGTTTGTTCTGTAAACTTGCTACTGCGTATTCATTTAAATACATTCGTTTTGTCTACCTCTTTAATTAAAGTCCATTCGTTTTGTTTACCTCTTTAATTAAAGTTCATTCGTTTTGTTTACCTCTTTAATTAAAGTACATTCGTTTTGTTTACCTCTCTAATTAAAGTCCATTCGTTTTGTTTACCTCTTTAACTAAAGTACATTGTTTTGTTTTCCTCTTTACTTAAAGTACATTCGTTTTGTTTACCTTTTTGATTAAAGTCCATTTGTTTTGTTTAACTCTTTGATTAAAGTACATTCGTTTTGTTTATTTCTTTAATTAAAGTACATTCGTTTTGTTTATCTCTTTAAATAAAGTCCAGTTGTTTTGTTTACCTCTTTAATTAAAATCCATTCTTTTTGTTTACCTCTTTAATTAAAGTCCATTCGTTTTGTTTACCTCTTTGATTAAAGTCCATTCGTTTTGTTTACCTCTTTATTTAAAGTCCATTCTTTTTGTTTACCTCTTTAATTAAAGTACATTTGTTTTGTTTACCTCTTTGATTAAAATCCATTTGTTTTGTTTACCCTCTTTAATTAAAGTACATTTGTTTTGTTTACCTCTTTGATTAAAGTCCAGTTGTTTTGTTTACCTCTTTAATTAATGTCCATTTGTTTTGTTTACCACTTTGATTAAAATCCATTTGTTTTGTTTACCCCTTTAATTAAAGTCCATTTGTTTTGTTTACCC